>JAFVLL020032630.1:0-41748 GCA_021397915.2 Tor tambroides | reverse complement strand
AAACAAATATTTAAAAATATACTGTCTTTATGTTGTTTGTACATTAAATTGAAGATTGAATGTGAAATTATTGCTATATAAAAGTATATTTAAAAGCTTTAATGTTCGGTGGGATTAATCGCGATTAATCGCGATTAATTTCAGAAAAATGTGCGATTAATTAGTTACTTTTTTTTAATCGATGGACAGCACTAATTGCGGTAAAAAAAATTAACAGTCAAAGAGAATAATGTGGTCACTGTAGATTCATTTTTAACACCATTTAGCCTTTTTAAATTTACATGTATTTTTTATTTACATTTTTTTCACAGAAAACAAGTCTTAACACTATTTATTATAGGCTAAAACTATTTTGTGTTTTTTTCCCGTTGGATTTTCCTCTCCAAGAAAAATTATTTCACAATAAATTGTGTAAAATGGCGAATTAAAAACACATACAAATGTGTGAACATCAGCCATTACACTGCCTATAATATGGATATATGAATAACGAAAACAACTGAAGAATTCCATTAAAATGTTGCTTAGACTGATTATCCAAGAAGCACAAGGATAAAGCACTATTTAATAAACATATTCAAAATTAGGGCACAGTGGTGAGCCTCTGAACCTAATATCACTAAACTTCATGAAATAATTGTCAACTTATATCGTGCATGTCTCAAAATTCTGATCTTGTCAAGTGAAAAACTAAAGCTTAGATATATATCACACACTTTCTGAAATGTCCATTAATTATTTAAAGATTCAGAGCGAGCTATACAACATGTCTTCTGTCTCAAGAAACCTGCAGTAAGATGCAGTAGTGGTGTTTCGTTTGTAAATGAATCGCTGTTGTAGAACAATCTTAAGTGAAAGAATCTTGAACAGAACCAGGAAAAAATGTTAGATTTGTTCTGTTGTCATTTGCAGGACAGGGTTTGTAGGATTTGTACACGCGCAAATTTTAATATAGAACATTAAAACACATTTAGGTTGTGAACGATTGTTTTTACGAATTGGTTCAGTGAACAATTCAGTGATTCACTTGTGCAGAATTGTGGCACAAAAAATAACACTACAAGTCTCTTGTCACCACCTACTGGCAGATCTGAAAGACTACTTTTTATTAAGATTCATTTTAATTAATAATCTTTTATTTAATCTTTTAGGTAGCCTATTTTTAATAAATAAAACTTCAAGAACTCTAAAGCTTTAAAATCCATTTCATTGTGTATAATGTTTTTACCCTGCAGTTTAAAAAAAACACTACAATTGCAAAATACTTTTAAGTTGTAAAGATTTTTTTTTTTTTACAAGAACCTTGTACTATTTAGAGTACAATTAAAAAGGGATGGAAACTGACAAGTTTCTTCCAAATTCAGGATCAGTTTCCTCAGTGCATAAACAAAACCTATAGTATCAGCCTCTATCCTTGTTTCCTATCCATGACAGATGTTCCTGAAATGTGTTTGAACATGTCTGACTGCTTGTAGTGTAGCTTAAACAATCTTAATAAAATATTTCTGTAGAGGTTAGGTGGACCCCTGGCTCCTCCGGCTCATTATAGATCTCTGCGTGGGCCGATGAGTGCTGTTCTGGTCCCACTATGATTTATTAAGGTTGGATAAAGGAGAGGAAAGCCTGCCGAGTTTACACCACAACACACTCAGGCCACAGGGATGTTTTAGGGGCGAAGGTTCAGCAAAGTGGCCGTGCCAGACAGGTTTACATCATCTGTGGTTCATTTTAAAATGAATTATGAATGCCTAAATGAAATACATAGGAGTTAGCTGCTTTTAAATAATTCTCCCTTTTTTCGTTGCCTTCCGTTCTTTGTAACTTTCACTCCCTGTATTTGTGCAAGTGAGTGTCTTTATGGATGTGCCCTGTGCATCAGCAGCATTGCCCTGAGCTAAATTCAAGGCCATTTGCTCTTCAGAGCACAGCGCTAATGGGCGTGGGGAGGGACAGACAGGCCTTCTGTTTAAAAATGGATGGCTGTGATATGGCCAGATCTGAGCAAACAAACATCAGAGGCTAATTGGTTTGTTTGAAGGACAAGAGGCAGGGCTGCTCCTGTAGTTCTCCCCACCCACACCTGAGGGGATGTTTATATGAGTCAAGACAGGGGAAATGGCTGCAAGCGTTCAGGTCGAGCTCTATAGACAAGCTAGCCACAATGGTCACGCAAACCTACTGAGGCCTTATAGATGCTTAACCTTTTCACACATAAACTCAAGAACTTGATTCCCTGGTGTGATTTTTGTAAAATAACGCATCAGATTTGGAATTTCATTGTGGCACAACAAGTCTGGAAACTACATATACGGTAATACACATTTTGGATGTCTCCCTAATCACACACACTTGATTAAATTCATCAGCTTGCTTCAAGATGTGAAATAAGTGTACAAAACCAATGTACTGGAGGACAAAGTGTAGGTGAGCAATTTGGGAAGGTCTACCAGTTTAGTATTCTCAGAAAAGTCTCAGATTTTTTATTTAATTTTTTTTTTATTGAGTGTATGATAAAACTATTCTTATATGTGTGTATATATATATATATATATATATATATATATAATGGAAAGGGAATACATTTTGTTGCATTAACTAAAACTGAGTTCCCAGCATGCTTTACAAAGGACTGTTAAATGTTAAATGTAAGTGGGTTTTTTTTTCATAATGTTGAGAAGAATGAAAATGGGCTAATGGTTTCTTGGGTGTTACCACTGTGCTGAAGAGTGGTGCTTTTGCCTAGGTTTTAATAATATGTCTCACATAATTAAATTATTAATAGCAGATGTGAACAAGGTTGATGATGTTTGTTATTTCAATAAGCATTTGTTGTGCAAACGACGTTACATTTGTTCGTTCCTTAGTCATTCCTTGTGTTAAATTTGAAAAAGTTAGCATTTAGTATGCTAATGTTCACTGCTGCTAACTAGTAGTTAACCTGAAGGAGTGTGTCTGAGTTATTTTAGCATGCTAATTTTATTGAGATAAAAGAATACTTATAGTAATTCTACTATGAAGTATTTGAGTCTGCATCATGGTTTTGTTACATTTTATGGAGTTATTTTATGCATTTTAGGGTAGATAATTAATAGGCTATAATTCGGTTGACATGAACAAAACAATACTGAAATTACATTTTAAAGATGATAACTCTAAAGTAAAACCTCTGTTCACAAACTCAAAACCTTTATTCTACTTGTGATTATGTGAATTTCTTGAACATAGTAATAGTAGTGTGAATGCAGATTTGAGTTTTTCAGTTTCATTACATCAGGTTTTGATCATAACAGTTTGATGGTAGACCTCAGGGTCCAAACTCTCCGGTTTGATGATACGTGTCAAAGGGTAATCAAACACTCTTCACAAGACAGCAACGTTCACTCTTGTGTGCTGGCGGTTCAGGGTTTGAGCGGTATAGAGAAAGGACTTGACATCTTTTGACCGAGGCAACAGGCTTAACAGTGAAGGAATAGAGGATACAAAGATATATATTCCTTTACTCCACAGTTAATTTTCGAATCTCTAACATCCTATGGCTGTCTATTTTTTCTGGAGCCTTCTCTTTTCACTTTTTTTGCTTTCATTCTTTTCTTTTAAGACGAAACGGGAGCTGGGTGCTGATAGTGATAGATGGCTCAGCGCTCTAACACTTTATCCAATTCAGTGCAGATTTCATCCAATAAAGAATCACTTGTGCACTCTCAAACTAAATGGAAGTCAGGCAGCGGAGAGAAAGGGGCTGCGGTTTGTTTCTGAGCTGCGAAAATCAAATTTTCTTAAAGCTGCCGCGGCAGTGGCTCGCGGAAAAAGCAGCAACAGCCATGACTGGCCGGGGCCACAGCCGTCTGCACACACAATTTAATCCATCACAGAGCTCCTGACACCACATCAATCAAGCTTTCATCAGCATGGACCCCAAAAAACGATATTTCCATTCACCCACTCCTAACTGGGGCAAAGCCAAGCCACTGCTGGCCAATGGCGGAGAACGGGAGGCCCCCGACCAGACAGGACCGGGTAGCACCACCTACGGCGCTCACGCACAGACACACCCTCGACAGGCAGGTCGTCCGGGCTTCTGCAGGCATTCGCACACACGCACGCGCTCGGAAATTCCTCCTCACGGAGACGTTTCAACAGCACAGGCGAGGCTACATATTTCAGCCGCTTTTCAGCGAGTTTGAAATAACAGGGCTTTATTTTGAAAGTATAAAATGAAACAGGATGATTTCTTTAGATCGGAGATATCCATATGTGTTTGAGCCAAATGAATCAAGAACAAGAAAAACTCTGTTGGCATGATAAACAAGGATTTGCATTCATGTACTACGGAGCCCCTCTGATGGGAAAAAATATGGGAGAAAATGTATATTTCAATGCTATTTTTATGAATGAATGCAAAGTTTCTGTACGAAAAGCAACATTTTTGTAAGAAATGGCAAAGTTTCTCGGTGGAGCGCAATAGGTTTGGGAGAGAGCGCTAAAACATTGAAGCATAATTTTCCCTCCCATCTAATATTATGTACCGTCACCATGACCCTTTAGAGGCTCTGTGAAGTACATATACACATATAAAAGACACTGTGTAAATCAATATGTGGAAGTACAGATAGCTAATACAAACGTTTTTATGTATTAAATTTCCACTGAGATCCTCTGAGATGATTAGTAAAGTACAGAAAGAAAAAGAGGTCAACAACGGCAGTTTTTTGCTAGGAATGTCTTCTTGTTTGCTTTTTATGTCATTAAGATATAAAAAGAGGACATTTTGATTTGCAAAACGGTTAAAGTTGTCAAAAATTTCGAAGTTTCACACTCGCAGACACACACACAAACATATTAAATGTAGCGTCCTTCATCATCCTTCGCCGTATGACACCCCATCATCCCGCCCTCCCCCCACCTAACCTGACCCCTCCCGTGGATGTGCTTTGTTCCGGGAACATGTCCCTCTTCGCCCCCTCAGCATCCCACAGGCTGTGGCTCTGGTGGCCTATGATTTATAATTCATAGGGGCCGCTTTTATACGGGACCTTGGTCTACCTGATATCTCTCAACTGGTCCTGTCCCAGAACAGGGAAGCAGAGGGGCCTTCTTCATTACACCATGACAGACTTCCTCCCAAACCCGGCGTGCCACTGCCGTCCTGCATGCATATGGGTTTTAATGATCTCCCCGCTCTAAGCCAGACCAGTGATATCATCCGCCGGCCTGAAAGCGAAGACCCTCGATTGTTGTCTGCTGCGATAAACGCCGCACAGGCATTAGCCTCGCTCCTGTAAAGCATGCGGCCCCCTGGCCCAGACCGGCGCGAGTGTGTGCGCACGACAGCGAGAGAGCGAGAGAGGCGCTGTGAAGTTGACCCCAGCGTGGGCTCTGGGCGTCAGGCTGTGGGCCAGGCCTGATTCTGCTGAAGGCTCTGCTCCATGCTACGCTGGCCTCCTGAACCCTGCCCGTGCTCCAGCGCTGCCCCTGCACTGTACTCCTGCACGCTCTCCCCCTCCTTCACCTCCCCACGGGGGGCTCCATCACGGCAGGGCTTGTCCGATTGCCAGCGGCGGGTTAAACGACAAAGAGAGGGCAGCTCAGCCCGGATCAGAGGCATGTATTATTGTTGTTGTTGCTAAGTGCTCCGGACTAATTATTCCTCCCTGATTTGCAAATGGAGCCTGGGCTCATTTCCATATCAATGGTCGGAGAAAGGCAGAGAGGGGTGAAGACGAGTCGAGGTGGGGGGGTTAAGCGTGCGGCTAAGCCTCGTTCCGACAACAAACACACAACAAACCCCCACCCCTTTATTCTCGGATGGGCTAATAAAGACGCTAAACAGAATGGTGGTCGGTGGAGTCATTTGGAAAGGGGGTGTGATGAGATGAGGGCTCTCTGTCAAATTATTGGGCAGGCCTTGGATTAGTTCAGCTGTAGCGTGGCCCCGCACTCCACTGAGATCATTTAGGCAATTACCAAGAACAAAGACAGCGGCAGTGTTGAACAGCTCCACTTCAAAGGCTTGTGCCAGGCGAACAGTTACAGCACACTGGTCAATTTCCATACAAACCGCACCCCCCTCCCCTCGGCCTCCCCTTCTCAACATGCCTCAAGGCATTCTAGCAGTGCTAATGAACACTAGCTGCCTCCGCTGCCAAACAACACACGAACACGCTCGCACTCCTAACTCCGATGAGAAGTTCATGATGCGCTCTCCACTTGTGTTTCTAACACAAAGACGACAAGCGAGCCTTGACAACAACTACTTGACTCTTTATTGCCCAATTGTTAGCTGGGCGTCGGGCCCCTTTGTCCCCTTTTCCTGCCTGTAAAAACCGTGGAGCTTGTGAAAATTGTATGTTTTTCAGACAATCACTTCGGCTTCAAATCGACATCAAATCAACGGCTTTTGAGAAGAAGCTATTTATTTTGCATTCTAAAGGCTGCAGTGGTCTCACGTAACTGGTGTAATCACTGTCATTGTTTAGGAAAATATTTTCTTATATCACCAGCTAGATGCTGAAATTGCGCTTTTATTTTGTAACACCACGTGAAATGGCAGAAACTGATATTATATGAGTAATAAGGCAAACGGAAGCTCTCTTTCATAAACAAATTGAGGAAAAGACAGGGAGTAGAGAACATTCTTATTATTTTAAGATTCAAAATGTGATTATTCCATGAGTCAAACAATAATATCAATCAGATTTCTTGATATTGATTCTTTAATGAACATGAATTAAGAAGGGACCTGGCACTTACCTCTGAATATTCATATCACATTAGACAGCTTTAATTTCACATATGAATTTGTTTCAGTTTAATATTTTGGCATATTTCTTCAAGTTGGACAGAATTACCCTTTTTAAAAATAAATAACTTAAAAATAATAAATTGAAGTGTAAAATTAACGTTTTCTTAATATGATTGTTTGTTAATTGCAATTAAATGAAAATGTATTAGTTTAAAACTTTCAATTAGACATTATTACAAAGTGCACTTTTTAGAAGGAACTCTCTTTAAGTACACTTAACTGACCTTTTATTTTATTAATATTACATAATCTGCAAGTACAGTTTTCTTAAAAATATCATTTTAAGAGTTGAATTACACTACAAGTGCACATTTTAAATAGTTCCATTTAATTAAGCACTCTTCTCTTTAAGGAGCTAATACTAATGCATGCATTTTTCCTTTAGAAGACAATATCTTCATGTCGTTAATTGGCTTTTCTAGTTTAATAACGGTAAAATAAAAAATAAAAATCATAAAAAGGCAAAATAAAGCAAAAAAAAAAAATATATATATATATATATATATATAAAATAAAAATTCCAGTCAGGCTGAGCAAACTTTGGTTTCAAGTGGCCAAAAAAAAGTTTCAGACCCAAAGTGGAACAAGCAGCATAAGTCAAAAAAGTATTATGTGCAGTGTTTAAAAGGATGAGGGGATATTTGAAAAGTGTTGACTGAATGCTAGTCTCAAAAACTGCCACAGCGGCCCTCCAACTGTGTGCCAAAGTGATTGGGTTTGCAACAGTAGCACTTAAGTTGTACCGCTGAAGAGCGTCCCCCTCCAGCATTCAGCGCTAATGTATTCAACAGTTTTTTGCTATGCTAAGATCGTCCTCGATTTACTTGAACAAAAGCACAGCTTCTGCAATCATGCCCTATCTGCTAAGTGTTCTCGCTACAATCTGGGACGAGCTGGAGTTATGAGAGCGAGGAACGAAGTCTTTAATCGTGTTTGCAACGCGGCTACGAGAGTCTCAAGATGTTTATTGTTTATCGCCGATTGGAAAATTGGACCAACACCCACTCACACTGTTCTTTATAATGATCATCACCATTAGAGAGCCTCCGTAGTCGCTGGCCGTTGCACCTGAGTGAGGCAATTCCTTAAAGGTGTAGCTGTGTGGATATTAAAAATTCAGGATCTGTTTGTCGGCTGTGACCCCCGTGTTTGTCAGGCTTCAGCTCGGCCTGACAAAGGGATCGCGGATGGGTTGACATGATCAGTCATTGCAGATGGCACATTCTTCGGTGCGGCGGCAGGGTGAATTCTGACCTGGCCTCCAGGCCGACAGGCCTTTTGGGTTGAGACAAACCCAGAGCGTCACTGCCAGTTTGGGAATTGGCTGAGTCTGACAACCCTCTGCCATCATTCAAGCGCTGCCTCTTCCCTCATGACTATTGCCAGAGCAGGCCAAATTGTTGATTCAACCCCCTTCTGGATGCTGCTTTTAAAGATCCAAGACAAACATACAAGCAACCAGATCCCCCACTTAGGATTGGGTTTCGGCAAAATATAGACCCTTATCACGCGCGATAAATTATTCAGATGCAGCAAAATCGGACTTTGTAAAATGTTTATTGATACGGCATGGGCGGTGTCAGACTGGTGACATGGATATTGATAACGCCATCTGAGCACACGGGTGGGAGGGGTGAACAAAAGACGCTCCAGAAAGAAAAAGACGGCGAATAATGCATAAATAAAAATATTTCTTACAAACACAGAGACTCGTGTCATAAATGTAACCGATTTAGGGTGAATTGAGAGCCGAGAGAGAAAGAAAGTAGGAGACGGAGAGATGAAATGAGGCGAAGGCGGCTGATAAAACAATGACACGAAGACAAGAGCCGATAGTCGTTGCTGAAAGATTGGAGATGAAAGGCAGAGAAATAAAACGTGGATGTCATTAGAAGTCATCTTTTCATTCCCTCACAAAGCAGTTAATATGACTTAGACATACAGATATATTAAAGCAGAATGTTCTCATTATTAGTAATACTAATAAGGAGAGATCACATTGTGAAGAACAGCCTCGAGCGCATACTAATAATCCTTGGGACTCATAATGGTAATGTCATGAGATTCGGCTTCTCCCGCTCATCACCGCATCCGTTTTATTCCCATCTTCCCATTCATCTGACAGGAGTCATATTCCTCTAAATCTAACACTGGGGCCCTTTAGCACTGATAATATAAAATAATGTATTCTTTACATTTATTAAATACACACTTGGAAATATAATATAGCGCCTCGCCCCCTCTCCCTCCCTCCTTTCCCCCCTCCCTCCCCGTTTCCGTTCCCAGGTTATGCGGTGACGAAAGGAGGCTGACAGTGTCAGGGAAATCGGGCGGCGAGTATTTGTTTGAGATGCAAAACTGTTTAAATCTTTAATAAAACGACAAGGATGGAATATCAGGCATCATCTGCCGGGCGTGAGGGACAGGGCATTTATATTGTGTCATTTGAAGGCCTAGGAGATCTGTGTGTATGTGTGTGTGTGTGTGTGTGTGTGTGTGTGTTATGGCCTTATAGGGTTGAAAATTGTTCCATGATGACATTATTGTTATTTGAAATATTCCTCTCGTTTCTCTCTCCGTCCAATGGTGCCGCACCAGAGGCCATTTTAATTCCCAGCCCTCCTGGCAGCAATCCTTCAAACATTTCCAAGACAAATTTCCATCCCTCTTAACGCGTTATTAATGCCACTTGGCTTTATTTCTAAATAAGTTATGTTCGGAAGGTGAGAGAGATTCAAAGATGGTGCCATATCACTTAGAAAAGCAAAACACATGGGGAAATGAGACCATTCTCTTAAGTTATTATAGAAGCATCATTATGGCGCATCTGCCTTTTTGCGTGACCGGCCTCATAAGCTGCCCGTTCCACGCTCATATTGGAACAGTTTGATGAAAAATTACAACAGCCATTACGTCTGCTTATCATAATAGCCTGCTTTCAATAGACAACAGCCTTCGCATGTGAACAATTCCTAATGTTCCTGCAATCCAGGCATTTAGAGCAAATGAGCAGGGTCATCAGCGGCTCTCACGTGGTAATATCCAGAACGGGATGTAGTTCCAGGCTCGGCTGTGGAAAGACTGCAGCATCCCCTAATGGTTTACATCAGGTATACGGTGAATTCGCCCGGGCTACGAGACACGCAAATGTTTTGCCAGCAGGTGCGTGCTTTCTCTGTCTCTCATCTTTGTAGCTCAGCAGTCAGTGCCAGCCCAACAGCAGTGAATGTGGGCTACTGGGAGCGATATCAAGCAGGCCGCCACATGTGCGGCATTCTGCGAGCGAGCGAGCAGACATGCAGGGGTTTGTTTAGCAAGCAGCAGCTTTGTTTTTAGAGAGCTACAGCAATGGGGTTGACGGAAGACAGAAGTCTGTCACAAACAAGCGACGGCTTTGAATGAATGAAGGCTGGGGGTCTTTAAAAACAATAGTGCAGTAAGCAAGCGAAATAGCAAACCAATGAGAAAAACACACACGCGTACAGAGCTGGAATAGACAAACACGCATAGTATGTGCTCCCGCAACATCCAGTACAAACAAAAAGGAACAAAATTACTGAATATGAAACCGTGTTTGGGAAAAGTGGGTTATTTTTGAGCGTCGTTTCGCTCTTTTCCAACCACACTGAGCCTGATGTTATTCAGATTAGCATTGAAAGGGGAAGAGGTGCTGTTAAACCTCAGAATAGCTGGCTGAGATGGATCAGACCGGCGTTGGTCTCGACTTATTGGCATAAATCAACAGGAAGATGGAAACAATTTTGAGTTAATTATTGTGCTTGTGAAATAACTAATAATGACACTATGCTGGTATAATGCAGGGAATGTCATATGTATAATAAGAATAAAATGTATTCATCAGGACATGCTTAGATACTCATCATATCTCTGGTAATCATCTGCGTGCAACAAACTGTGTTCAGTCAATAAAGCACTATAGAAAGGTGAATCTACTGAATATATCTATTAATTTATCCAAAAATGCATTCAAATTCTTACATAGAATGACTAAACTTACAGGGTGATACAACTGTCCTGATATCATAATGAAGAAGAAAAAAGCATCCTTAAATATTTTAATTAAATTATATGTGTGTGTGCATGTGTGTGTTTGTCTATATGCACTACAGTTAAACAGTTTGGGGTTAGTAAGTCTTTTTTTTTTTTTTTTTTTTTTTTTTAAGAAATTTATATTTTAATTCAGCAAGGGTACATTAATTTGAATTGAAAGTGAGTGAATTCATCCATAATCTCACAAAAGATGTATACTTTAAATAAAAACTGTTCTTTTGAACTTTGAATTCTGAAAATTAAAAAAAAAAGTATCATGGTTTCCACAAAAATATTAAGCAGCACAACTGCTTTCAACACTGATGATCAGAAATGATTCTTGAGCAGCTAATCAGCATATTAGAATGATTTATGAAGGATCATGTGACACTGAAGACTGGAGTAATAATGCTAAAAATTCAGCTTTGCCATCACAAGAATAAATTACATTTAAAAAATATACTGAAATAGAAAACAATTCTTTTAAACTGCAATAACATTTCACAATATCACAGTTTTTACAGTATTTTACCTTAGTAAGCATATAGAGACGTCTTTTAAAAACTCTTTTCACTGAGACTGGCAAATAATCAAACTGGCAAATATTCACTCACTGGTCTCAATTTATGGGCATGAATCAACAGGAAGGTGGAAATTTTGAGCTAATTATTGCACTTGTGAAATAATCAACAATGACACTGGGCTATTATAATGCAGGGAATGTAATATGTATAATAGGTGTGTGTCAGTCACACTGTAAAATATGTCCATCATTTAGATACTCATCATATCTTAGGTAATCATCTGCATGCAACAAATTGTGTGCAATCAATAAAGCACTATAAAAAAAATGTTTGTTTGTTTGTTTTGTTTTTTTCCAGGAATCCTTAATCAAACATTATCACTGATGTATTGGTCACATCTCTCACATAAGAAAGCACTTAAGAGCAAAAATATCTCCTCCGTACCATATGACACAGCTGCAATGGAGACGGACTGCCTGTGAATACACTCACTGTGCCACCATCAGTCTGTGAGCGTGTAGAGAGAGTGAGACGCTCAACGTCCATCACTCTGACGTGCAAGAAATCAGATACTAGATATACAGCCTCAGCATAGCTCATGGACCCGCGTGCACACGGGCCTCCACAGCAGCTCTTCGGCTGGGCTTGTCATCTAAATTTTGCATGAATAACACAGGCAGGGCCTAGAATGCAGTTAGATGCTGCTGATAGGAACAGATGTTCCTCCGTGCCCTCAATGTATTTAAAATAAGCTTTTCTTGACCACTAGCCCAAATCTACAAATACTCATCCTGTCAGTCAAGAAGCCGCAGAGAAGAGAGGCCATATTGTTGAGCGTAAGCTACTGTGAGCTTTGTGAAATCGGGTTATGGAGTAAGATGTCCATTATATCTCAGTTATTTCTCCTACTGAGCACAAATAGAGACTTTTCCTAAAGTGTGTCAATTTTTGTATGCCTTTATTATCCCAGCTTAATACACAGAGTATTAAATCTCAACTATAAGTATAAACCGTGTTTCATTTCCTCGGAAAGTGTCAATGAAGTGTTGCTCTTTTTGGTTTTATCTATTTTTATCTATTATCTTTTACCTATTATCTATCTATTATAATGTAATTATATACTAGGGTAGCTAGATAGATAGATAGATAGATAGATAGATAGATAGATAGATAGATGTTTTTTCGGTAACACTTTAAGGTGTCTTTGTTACACATGTTACATGTACGTACTATTATAATAACAATGAATTATGCATAATTACATTCAAGTAACCCTAAGCCAAACCCTAATCCTAACATCCTAACTCTAACCATAGAGTAAGTACATAAGTAATATTATACATATGCCAAACCAGTCCCACACAGTTGTAGTATCTCATCCAATGGTGTGAGTTTGAATAGCGAGACTATCTTTGTGTTTGACCAATCGCAGTCAAAGGAAACGCTTTGAAAGTTATTTGAAAACAGTCATTATTTTTGCAATTGTGTTTGGTGAAGAAATTACACACTTCATCTTCTTCATTCTCATATTTTTCATTGGAGAAAAAAGACTCACGTGTATCTCCTTCAAAAGAGATCTCAACAATGTCACACACAGCACTCTTTGAATGCCTGATTTCTGCATGGCAGGATTGCAGGAAAAAACATAACAAAGCAGAAAGAATGATTTGATTGTAAAATCTGCAGATTTATTACAGCAGTGTGAATCGGTGATATAGCAATGCTTTGATATTAATAAACAACCAGATGTCCGACCGACACATCCGAAGAAGCAAAACAACAACAAAAAACCCAACACTAATCTGGTCAGGAACTGGCAGTGCTGTAAAAATGTCTTCTCTGCCGATAGGCCTGGCAGAACGTATTTGAGTGTAAAGTAATTTGCCATTCAAGTATTCTCTCTGATGAGAAAGGGCCCGGCGGTGAGTGGTTTCGCCGTGCTTGTCGCTGGCCTGAAGACAAGCTGTCTGCCTGCTGAAATCTCACAAGCTCAAATAGTCAAGTGGAGATAAAGACAAAGAGAGGCTTTGCAATTCTCTGCTTTATTTCTCAGAGAACTCAGCAAATTCCAAAAGATCAGAAAGCACCACGTCACTTTGCCTCAGAGCAATCTCTACATTATGAAGTTTAATCCCCTCTGATCTGCATCAATAATTACTATGGCAGAAGCAACTGCTCGCCTTCCATTACCGCTAATTATAACTCTGCCACTGATAATCCTTTTAATAATCATCAGATAGGCCCGGCATTGAAGGCGGGCTATGGATAATGAACGCTGGGGGTGGCATGAATGATAATGGTACTGTTCACCTTCTCGCAGAAAAATATTCATGTGCATTTGAGGAAAGTTCAGAATAATGTTGGCATCAACGTGCAGCTTCAAAATGCATTTGTGTTCGTGTATGTGTGTGTGTGTGTGTGTATGTGTGTGCGCGTTTAGCCACGCCACATCTCACCTACACATTCGCGCTTGCTGTTTATTTGCACATGTGAAATCGCACAAAAACAACAGACAGTGTGTGCCGAGTTTAAAGACAGCCTGTTGAGGGAAGCCATGTCAACAAACTTTCACTAGAGACAGACTGAGTGAAAGACAAAGTGAAAGTCAGAGAAAGAAATGGATGAGTAGAAAGAAAGAAAGAAAGAAAGAAAGAAAGAAAGAAAAAGAAAGAAAGAAAGAAAGAAAGAAAGAAAGAAAGAAAGAAAGAAAGAAAGAAAGAAAGAGGGTCTTGGCCAGGCCCGTCCCTCTCCAGAGCAGCATAAATTGATCTATTAAGTCCCCTCCATCTCTCCCCGTTCCCTCCCATCCTTTCTCTCATATCCATCTCTTTCTATCCGAGAGCTGCTGGGAAAATCTGATTACTTTATACATGAGGCTGGACTGAAGGTGGTGGGCAGACACAGATAAAAAGGTGGAGGAGAGATTGGGTGAGGTGGTGAACTGAAAGATGCAAATCAGCTGCTGGAGAGAGAGATGGACTGAAATCAAAACATCACAGCCACAGCCGAGCAAAGTGGCCACCAAAACATGAAAACACTCACACAACAATTATATGGACACTGTGGCTCTGTTTTCTACAACCTGCTCTACAACAGACAGACAGACGACTAAATATTTAAAAGCAAACACAATGAAGAAAAAAAACTTAATTAAAATAAGCTAAAGCAACACAATTAATCCAATCCACTTAAATTTGTAAAACTAAAGTTTACTTTATTGATTTGTGTTGGGACAACATTAGTGACAGAAATTAAACTTTCCATAGTTTAAGCGATAATTGCCAGCTTAAATTGATTTCCAGGGACCTTTTTAAATGTATACATCATCTTTTATGACAAATTCTTACATTTAATCAATAAATTCAATTAGAATAATAAGACACTATAGCACCAATGAAATCAGTATCAGCAAAATCCGCTTTCGCTCTGCAGAGGGGGCGCAGAATCTGCATTCGAAGTGGCGTTTAGATATATTTACTCACACTGTTTATTGCAGCTAAGAGGTGGCATAAATGCATTTACACTGGAATTAAAATTGCGTCGATATGAGATTTTTAAGTGTGGCCTCAAGATTTTGGACCCCACTGCATGGTATTTGAATACAGCAATTACACAGTACCATGTCATTACCATCTTATGACTCTACACCCTTACGAAAATTAACCATGATTTTACAAAAAAAAAAACCTGGTTACTGTAGTTAAACCATGGTAACCACATATTAACCATGGTTTTGCTACATTAACCATAGTTTAACCATGGCATTTGCAGTAAAACTGTGGTTATCAATATGTGGCAATCAATACACCAAAAAACATGGTTACTATACGTTTACTATAATAAAACCATGGTTCATTTTCGTAAGGGCAATGCCACTTGCTAAGTACTTTTTGTAAGAGATAAAATGTCTTTAAATTAACTACATTTTCGGTCCCACTTTATATTAGGTGGCCTTGACTACTGTGTACTTAAGTCAAAAAAATAAGTACAATGTACTTATTGTGTTCATATTGTATTGCAAAACACTTAAGGTTAGGGACAGGTTTGGTGTTATGGCTAGGTTTAAGGGTGGGTTAAGGTGTAAGCGTGTAATTATATAAATTAAATACAGATGTAATTACATGCAGGTATTTTTTAAATATAACTACAATACAAAAACATGTACACAATCAGTGCATTGTACCAAATGATTAATTTAATTGTAAGTACACAGTAGTTAAAGCCACCTAATATAAACTGAGAACAAATTTTCTTTCACTCCTGCCAGAAAAAGAAATGTAAGTGAAGCAAACTAAGCATCAGTTGTCTCACGCTGCTAAATTCATTGCGGTCCAGCCACTCTGTCCTGCAGCCTTTCTGCGCCTCACCATTTTAACTGCACCTGTCATTTGCACTCCAGTCATTCGCCACTTTCTCTCCCTGTGCTCATAGGGACCGCTAACTAGAGCTGTCCGTCAGGCAGGCCAGCGCTGGGCTGGGGTGGGATGCATGGTGGTGGTGGGGGGGGGGTTAATAAGCCAGAGGCTGGGTTAGTGAGCGCTAACGCTGAGGAGGGAGTCCATCTTACCAGACTCTGCCGTGGACGAGAGGCGCTGCCTTGAAATGGCGCTGTGCACGCTCTCTTTCTCTCACACTTCTCCTAATGTCGTTTCCCTTAATCTCACCCTTTCTCACCGGAGGAGGAAGGAGGGAACGTGTTATCTACCGCCAGGCGAGAATAGAACAATAGGAAAAAAATAGGCACCTGCAGTTATAGCTAAAACAAATACACAAACTTTTATGCACACACACACACACGAATGTAAACACTGAGCGTATTCCGACTCGTGTGAGCAGTCTTGCTGCCGCTGTTGCTTTATTATTTCATTAAGTATAAATCCTGTCAGTGATCTCCCACCCCCAGCCCAGCCGGGGCCTTCTTGCTCTAGAGTCAGCAGGTTAAATTATAATTTAATTACCAGGCCTTAGCTGAATAAGCTGCCTGGGAGCACTCGCCCCCCAGAATAATTTGAGAATATGGCATCTCTCTATCTCTCTCGCTCGGTCTCGATCTAACTATCTATTTTTCTATATCTCTGTCTCTCTCTCTCATTCTCTCTGATCCACGAGGTCCGGGACCCCAGAGGCCTCTCTCAATATCCCACCTAATTATGTCTCTCAAATCAGCCACGTATTACTACAGGAATAGCAGTAATTAAGTTGGATGGGGGAAAAAATTTAATTGTTCACAAAAATGTTTTGCGGAGTTCACTCCAGCAGGGGTTTGTGGGTGGCCGTGACAAGGGTTTTTAAAGACACAGGTATTCTCCGAATAAATCAGTCCTCTTTTCGCTGTGAAACAGGGCTGAGATGGCTGTAGGCGGCATCGTAAGCGATCCAGTCCTTTCTTTTGCCATCAAGAATATCCAAAAAAAAATTTTTTCTAAAACTTATACTGATAGAGGCAGCTCTGACACAAAATGCTCAGATTCCCATTGTCTTCGAGACGAAACAATAAAGGAGCAAACGTGGGCATTTTAGAGTGTGCAGCACATTTGTTATTGGAGATGGAAATGTTTTAAATTGTATTCTTTTAACTCATTACTCTTTTGGCCTTCAGTTTCTCATAGGAAGGTGTATTGTTATTACGTTCCCTCTTTGTAGAATTAAACATTGTTCATGCTAGCTCAAGCTCCATCCACCATTCAATTTCAAGGTCCGTCTTTGAAGATTCAAACCTCCTCGCCGTAGTGGAACAGCCAACACGTTTCAGCATAAATATAATAATGAAGCAAAAACAGAATCATCTGGCTTTGAAATGATAAGAGACGAACTCCATTTCACTTGGCTCTGTGTGCAAATGGGAATCAGGGGAAGGAAAGGGACCTTTAAACTGTACATATTCAAATTTTAGTCATAAACACCTTCAATGAAGAGCGCGCTCCGAGAGCTAGACAAACGCGCAGCACCTGTTGAAGACACGGTTCGCTTGAGAATTTGCAATTTAGAAAGTATACGCCGCGTCATTTGGCGCTCGCTCGAATATTGATGCTACGCTAGCATCCTGAAATTCGTCAGACCAGGCAGAACTTTTAGCAGCACTTCAAAGAGTATGTAACTCTTTTCGTTTTTCCCTGGGAAGAAAAAAAACGTTTGTGTTCATTCCAAGTTTAAGATATTGTCTCCACATCTCCAGCGCCACAAAAATCATGCTTTTAATCTTGCTAGCATGAGGCTGGCAGCAATAATTTCTTGGAAATAGTTGGGAAAAAAAGCAAAGTAGAGCCGGCTGCAATTGAACATTTGGGCTCTGACGTTCATTTGGAATGACAATGTCAATTAAGTTTATTTTATTGTAAACAGAGAAGGATATATTTTTCCCCTTGGCCTGCATTTATTAGCATGTAAATCCAGTGCAGCTAGCTCACTTTTATAAGCTCCTGCCAAGTGCTCTTGAGCCAAGGATGCCTGATGAGGGGAATTATTTTCAAAGAAATATATAAATCATTAAAAGATGTGGCACACGAGGTAAAAAATACCACGTAAGGCGCCTTCTCCAGGAAGAATGGTGTAATTTTCTTTGTGCTAATTTGACACCGTAAAATTGTACATCGCAGCCCAAAAGGAGCACATTATACGGAGGGCCCTTGGGAAATGTAATTTGAAGAAATCAAGGATCTAATTCAGTATATAATACCAAAGAAAAGTAGAAAAGTACTCATTTGCTATTCATACTGTCTTCCGAGCATAAGCGCTCCCTTGGCTTTAACACAGCCGTGTCAAAGCGAAATGTGCTGTTAAAAACCTTTCTCCACATGAAAGAGGCCCTTTAAACACTTTGATTTTTTTCCATTTTGAGACAAAGATAAGTAAATACAGGAGAGATAATGAATGGAGGGGAAAATGAGCATTGTTGCTCTGCCCTGTTCGAGCTCAGAGACAATTGCAGCATTTTGGGTGAAATTGCAAGGGGACTGTGTCACCCCTCAACCCCCCTCCCGGCCCTCTAATCCTCCAGTGACGAGACGGGGCTCTCTCTGTCCATGCGGACCCCCCACCCGGAGGGACCCTACCAAGGCAAATTAGACCAGAGGGGTGCCTTTTGTTTCGGAGCACTCTGTGAGGGGGGAAAAAAATCCAAAATTATTTCTCGAGCTAGAGCAATTTGACATGCTGCGATAACTACTCTGCAAGAAACTTCTTTGACAGTATTGAAAGAGAAGATTTTCCAGCCATAAAATACCCCCCTTGCTTTAAGAACCCTCGGCGCTCACAAAAGACCCCCAAACTCATTAGGCTGTTTAATTACGCCACCTTTTCTTTCTGCTCACTCCATCTCTCGTCTTTATCAAAACAGGGGTGCAAAGACTGGCCCCATTTGAGGCAGTTATGAGGCTCTCATTAGAACTCTTTTAGGGTCCCTCTTTCACGCTCTCCTCTGGTTTTTTGCTCTTTGCCTCGCGTCTTGTTCGCCGCGTGTGAGGGCACCCCACCGCAGTGATGTGATGTTGTACTCTGGGGAAGGAGAGATGTTTGACTACACTTCACTAGCTGCTCTCCAGTAGTGCTGTTTGGACAAGAGCCTGGTCAGTGTTTGAATGTGTAATCAAAGAGCAAACAGACCGGTCCCCAACAAAAAGAGAAGACGGGGAAAAAAAAGACGGAAAAAGAAAAGCTTCTTACTCGGAGTGACTTGACAGATGGAGAAATGCATTTTATATGCAAATCGGATCCACTTGTGCTTTAGTGCCGGTGATTGATCTGGGGCTTTACAAATGTAAAACTCATAATTAATAGAGCAAATTATCTTCAGAATAGTGAAATTTCATCTCGGCAGTATTTTGTGAAAACAGTTTATCTGCCCTTGTCAAGTTCTCTTATTAATCTAATTCAAGGACTTCATTGTAGTCAGTGTTAGCAAATATCAAATATTAGAATGATCTAAGAAATGCTGCGATTGGTTTATTTTCTGTCTTTGCCGTCTTTTGCTTTTACAAAAGGACGTTTGCTTCATTTAATGGTCTCAAAACATTATGAAAATTATACTTATCAGGGGTACATGTAAAACACGTACTCTGATTTTTAATTTTTTTATTTTTTTTAAATCTGATTTTCTTTGCTGTGTCATGCCATCATCTCTGCGAAATAACAGACAATGATGGTATATGGTATAGCCTACAGTGGACCATTCTGACTTCTGGCCCTAGTCCTTTTAATGTTATCATATTCATGGGAAAATGATACAAATGTATGAAATTCGGGGTCAGTAAGATGTTTTTAAATACCAAATACTTTTATTCAGCAAAGATTCATTACATTGATCAAAAGTGAGATTAAAGACAATTATAATGTTGCAATAGATTTTTATTTCAAATAAACGTTCTTTTGAACTTTCTATTCATCAATGGATCCTGAAAGAAATCATGGTTTTCACAAAAATATTAAGCAACCAAAATTAGCATATTAGAAGATTTCTGAAGGATCTGAAGACTGGAGTAAGTTCTCCTGAAAATTCAGCTTTACCATCACAGGAACAAATTATATTCTAGAATATATTCAAATAGAAAACAGTTCTTTAATCATAATATTTCACAATATTTCTGTTTTTACTATATTTTTTGATCAAATAAATGCTGTCTTGGTGAGCATAAGAGACTTCCTTTAAAAACATTAAAAAATCTGATCCCAATTTTTTAACGGTAGCATATATTTACTGCTATATGTACAGTAACAAATTAATACTTGTCCTCCAACACTGTATTTTACACATGCAACATTTTCACCTTAATCAGGCTAATGCTGTTAATTGAAATACTTTAAAAGTATGTCTGGACTCTTTCATTTCTGGACTTGAGGGCACAACGTTTCATAAAACGACTTTTCAAAATGTCTAGCTGAACATTTCATTTTATGTATCAGTCTTGCTTAACTTGTTTCATCTTGTTCAGAGTTGAGGCAGCTACTGGTCATTCTTCTCACGATTAATGCTATCCCCATGGGCAAACATCTCCATTATCTAAACATGTCATCCTTTGTCATGTTGTCAGGACCAAACAGTCTTCAGCACCAAACAGGAAATTTGACTTTTGCAGATCTAATTACAGCATCTGCACATCCCCTCTCACCTTATGTACGAACACACAGACAGAGAAAATAACCTGGCACGTGGAAAGTCTGTCAGTCTGAATTTCTTCAACAATTCCCTTCAGTTTGAGCATGCACATTTTACTTCTCTCTAAAAAAAAAAAAAACGGTGTGTACTGTATATACATCTTACACGACAGATCAGTCACCATTCACTTAGTATTGAGGGGCGGCACAGCAGGTCTGATTCACACTGATGGTTCAATGAATTTGTTTTGTCCATCTGCCAATACTCATGAAGGCATGTTATCAATAAAGTCACCTAGATCTCTATTGATACAATTAAAAGGAAAGGAATCCATACTCGCACCCCTTGGCTCTCTCTCTCTCTCTCCCTCTTCACTGCCTCCATTTCTCTCTCTTCCTGCTCCTCTCTTTCTTTTGCTCATGTTCAGCCAAGCGCATACAGGATATTAGCTCCTCTCCTGGCAAATTTGCTTTTCACATCTTTTTCTTTCTTCTTCCTCTTCCAGTTCTTGGAAGGACTTGTTATTGAGCTTAGTGTCCACAAATGCCATTGATCCGAGCCGCCACTCCGATCCATACCCGAGAGCTTTAACACCCTCTCAGCATGTAAGTAATACTAATCCCGCTCAACTTGTGGAGCCATTGATTTTATAGATCTCCCCTGAAAGTTGTGATAATGATATATCATTGTTAAATTTGGTAGAACAAACTGCTTTGCCAATCTATCTATGTACGCACGGGTGAGGATTCGAAAGGTGCTCTGATTTTTCAACCTGTCTTTGACACTTTTTTGCTCTCTTTGCGTTTTCTAGAATGGCTGCTAGAACAGCATTTCTCAATGAGGGGCTGCAGGGGTCCTTAAACTTCTGATAGGCCTATAAGATGACTTGAACAATTCAAAATGAAAAATCTATATAGTAAAGCACTATAGTCATCATATTTCTTATGATGAACAAACTGTTCAGAGACTTCTTTTACTCATGTTTGGTTTTAAAAATATATATAGACTAATTAATCAGAGCAACTAGTTACAAAGATTTGTGCAGTAACATATATATATATATTAATATGTCAACATTAAATTCAAAAGACTTTTAGATTAATTAAACACCAACAGTTTTCAAATAAACACATTTGTTATAATTTGAGCTGAAGTACACAAGGAAAAATGCTCAACTGTGTATAAGAGGCCCTTCGGATATTGACTTTGACAGTAGAGGACTTTGAAGTTACAAAGGTTGCAAGTCGCTATGCTAGAATATTTCAGTTTGAGGTTCAGTATAACAAATCATATAAAAAAATAACCTAGAATCAGCCTTGTTGATGCTGAAATGTCAGTTTTTGAATGTGTTGTTTATTATGTGAAATTTGCAATATAAAAAGGGTCAATCTGTTGGATTTCTGCTCCTATATTTCTCCCATAACACAAGCAGACCTGCCTTTGACTGTTAAAACCGGCTGAATAGCAAAACACTTCTTTGCTCCTCATAGCACTTCAGCACTTTTTACCCCAATGACTTAAAAAGGAGCATAGCTGCCAGGAATGCGCTTTTTGTTGGGTTGTTTCGCCAGAAGACAGAACGTTTTTTTTTTGCTCCCTAACTGACAACGTGCAACAACAACATATGCATCTAAACAAAACCTAGTTAAATCCCAGTTGATTAGCAATGCAAAGTATAGAGGTGACAAATAGTTTAAATAAGCCCTACAGCATTTGATACCTCCCTGGGCTACAGCGAGCAGAGAAACTTCACCGAAGGCAGTATCTCTTTGCTGTATGCACCGCAGAAAACAGAAAACCTGCAAGATGAAGAATGTTTACCGTGGCAGCATCCCTCCTAATATGGCCGAGGCACACATGGGTAGTGATGTAGGGCCCGGACTGGAGGGGGGAGAGAGAACTAATGGGCTACGCAGAGATGCCTCGGTGCAAAGAGGCAGAGAGGCAGCAGTGGCCAGACACAGCTGAAGGCCTCAGAGGAGAGAGACGCCTATTAGAGGAGGATAAGGGTCTGTTTGGAGGAGAAGCCTTATAATGCTGTACTGGGCACCAGCGCTGGGCTGTGTATCAATTAAAGAGAGGAAAATATGACATGGAAGTTGAGATGCATTAAATAAAAAGAAAAAAAACCTGGCCGAAGGGCTGCAGCTTCCACCTGCTGTGATGCTCCGAAGGGAGAATGCTCGTCACCCAGCAAATAATGTGCGAGAGATCGATGGTGTGTGTGTGTGTGTGTGTGTGTGTGTTTAAGTGGAAGCATTGTTTGAGGCACTGTGGAAATGAGCAGCTATACCTCCTGGCATAGGGCAGCCTAAGTAAATGAGAAGAGGCCTTCAAAATCCAGAGAGAAAGAAAAAAATATAACATGTCAATGTGCCCAAGCCATGATGATGGCTAATGTACTTTTAATTCATCTTCAATTCCTTGCTCTTCCAGGCCTAAGGGCAATCACTCTGCCAGTTTCAGTGGCCTACATTTCCACTGTTAAAAGGACATTAGATCGTGTGTGTGTGTGTGTGTGTGTGTGTGTGTGTCACTGTTGTGGACTGACCAAGGCTGCTCAATCTTTAAAACTAAGCTTATTCAAATGAACACATGAAGGAAAGTCTAACAAAGCCAGTGGATGAAAAGATGTTTGGTCCAAACTGGTAGATTGCCAGCACTCTTTATTGCAGTCTAAAGGCTCATGAGTTAAAATATAATGACATGCCCTTAAGTCAGGTAAATGTAGGCAGTTAAACTGGTAATATTATATTATTTAACAGTCATGACATTGAAATGATGAGGAGTAAGTGATAAGGATACTGAATTTGGATCCTTACAAAAAAGCACCATGGTAAAGTGATGGTATAATAGCATTTTACTATTATATATGAATTTTGTTATAAATCTCTTATAACTGATTGATTAATATATTCATATTCACAATTCATAATTCCCATAATTCTTAATATTTTTATATTGCACAATCCTCATAAGTTTAATAAAAGTTATTACCATGTTTGTTTGTTTGTTTGTTTTTTGGACATGGCATTAACATATCCAAAAATATGTTGATAATTTTTTGTTAATGCCAGTGTTAGAGTACTAATTTTTATTATATTTATATTTATTATATTTATTATATTTTATTATATTATATTTCACATTTTTAAATAATAATAATGAAATTAAAGTTTTGGGATAGACTTGTGCAGAGGATAAGCGATACAAATAAAATAAAATAAAATAAAAATCTGCAATGAATAATTTTATAAATAATCATGGTTCAAATAAGAAATTAGCAATGCAACACTGCACTCTTTTCTAGAGCAAATGAGGCTGAAAAATGGGAAATTTGTTGATCTGACCATATTGGTATCATTAAATCTAGACATTCATGGCTTAGGCATAAGACTTTTCTCTATATAGGTGACACGTCGCCCCGATGACAATTGCTAGTAAACAATAATGAGCCAAGCTGACACCTACCACTGATCTCTGGGCAAAAATCAAGAGAAATGCACAATTTCTGTGGGTATGTGTGTACGTGTTTTGGTTTGAGGTGGGTTAACGCGATTTCCGTTCCGCCTGTCGGCTCTAGAGACCTGGCTTTGTGAGGGCTGGTCAGGTGAAGTCGAGGCTCAACCCCCCTGTGGCCATTAGTGTGGACAGGAGACAACCCAATAAAGAAAGGATGCTTTGATGCACACAGGTCACTGCACAACTGCCAGTTAGAACTCATCTCCACTTTTAACAGTGACGTGCGAGGGTGGGTTGGTAGGGGCCTATGGGGGCTAATGGTAAGACCTAATTACTGGACATTCTCTCCTGGTATTGCACAGATTCTGGAAGCTTCTGCAGGAGCAGTCTAATGTTAGTTGCATAAGACCACGGCCGTGTAAGGGCGCAGATGGGAGTTTGAGCATGCAACAGAGTGAATTTACTTTGGCAAACATCTCCGGGGCCACTTCGGGAAGAGAGGGAGAACTGAGCACACGGGGTGCACAGGCAAGGCGGCAATCTTTATGTCAGCCGTTATATTGTTAATGCGTTGTTTTCTGTTTATTAATACACCGCGCATATAAATACACACACACACACAAACTGCCTGCCCCCTCTGATGTTTCCCTGCCATTTCCTTTGGCATGCAGTAGTGCATTTTAAAAGATGCTGAGAAGAGAAAGCCAACAGTGAATCTTTAAGGATTTGACTTGCAAAAAGCACCTCATATATTGTTTATGAAAAAAGCACCCCTCCATCTCCCATCTGCCCCCAGCATGTTAGTTTGTTTTATTTACTTATTTTTAGACTCGTGCACTAGTTAGGGGAGAGGCGCACTTGTCTGTGTACATCTACCTAGATGAAGACAGACTGCATCCTCATCTGTCATTTCATATAAGAGGAGTCAAAACGCTTCCATTCAGGTTAAAGATTCCTCTGTGACATCCCCAATTGAGTCAACAGATTTTCTTTTCTCTTACTTCTCGTACAGAACTATCAGGGAGAAAGGGGTGAAAGACAATGAAATTCCTGAGCGTGTGTAACTGTAATGATGAAACAGAAAGAAAAAAAAAAAGAATTAAAAAAGAATCTGTCAAGCGGGTGTCAACTCCCTCCACTTGGAGGAAAACCTCTTAAGAGAGGAGAAAAAGAGAGCGGGAAAATTACCCTCCGTAATTGGCATGTTGATCAAAGACAGCGATGGCAGCCGAACAATAAAACCTTTAATTTATCAGAATTCATTATGAGCTACTGTTGTAATGCCAAGATACATTAGAATAAATAGAGACGGAGAATCAAAGGCTCTTCTGTCGGATGGTTTTGTTGACTGCTCTCGTTTCGAGACGCTCGTGAGGGTGACAGTGTAAAGGTGGTGGCACTGGTGGTGGGGGGGGGGGTTCACTTACATACCTGATAATGGTTCATCCTAATCACGACCTTGACAGGTAAACATGACATTCAGCGTTGCCCTATGAATATGGATGTGTGCTGGCTGTTCCGTGTCTGCCTGCTGACTGGAAAGGGCACAAGAGAGGGGAGCTGTCAACGTGGGGCCTGGGGACCGTGTTCCACGCGAACGCTCGCTGATGGTGGAGGCCCGACTCTGCTCCTCTGTCCACGCCAGATAAATGGACACCTTACAGCTGAGTCGTCGACTCTGGACATGCAGTGAGCATGCGGAGAGACAAGTCTGTTTATTATTCATCAGTCTAGGCCTAGAGTCAAGAAAACGAGAGAGTGATGGAGATGCGTCACTTTAAAAATGAAAAGATACTCAAGGCACCATTTGGGGTTCTTCAGACTGGCGAAACCTTCTGGAGAACCTCAAGGTACCCCACATATCCTATTTCAGGGGTGTCCAATCCTGCTACTGAAGGACTGTGTTTAGCTCCTGACACACCTGAACCACCAAATCAAGGATTTCAGGATTGCTACAAACTACCATGCAAGTGTGTTGAGAAACAAGGTGAAAAAAAGTGCACTTCCATAATATACTTAAAGTGCTGTCGCGCACTAATTTTGTACTTAACATACTAAAAATAATTCTTTAGTACTTCTTAAGATAAACTTAAGATCATCTAAGCGTACTCAATTGTGCTATTTTCGGACACCATGAATATGAACTAAAATGCGCTTTTAACATACTATCTCTGTATTTAAAAAACGTATTTAGTCACCACTTGTAGTACACTTGAGTGTACTAGTGTATGAAATATGGGTTCAAGTGCACTACTAGTGATAAAATACATTTTAAATAGAGATAGTATGTTAAAAGTGTGACACCCTGAAAGTTTGATCACATGTATTTATTGTATATACGTTGTATGTGTATGTTTATTCCTTACAATTGATTATATTAATGTATATATGCATGTTATATCTGTCTATCTTTGTTGACGATTTTCTTTAATATTGCTATAACTAACTTGTAATATGAAATATCCTGAGTGGACAGTATGGGAGACGGTGCGTGGTCCAGGGTTGCTATGGCAATTGAGCCACGAGGAAGAGACTGTCCATTGCTGAGCAGCTCAACTTCGAATAACAACTGAACTTTGTCCCGTCTCTACATTATTTATGTCAGCCAAATTGGGTAAAATCATGTCACAATGTATATATTTGTCAAGATAACATGTTACTCAAGTGTATGTACCAGTTAAGCGAGGTAATGTGCAGTTTAAGAGGTAATTAATAGCGGAGATTATACGTCCGATTATCATAACGGCCGTTAACGGCCTGGATGTGTTATATATTTACTTCAAAGTTAACAAAAATGCTCCAGCACGCTCAAATCCCATACTAATGTTACGTTTTTCTGTATTAAAGTTTAAAAGGGGGTATTACTAATGATTTAGTTCTGTATGATTACAGTATTGGTTAGAAATGTTTGTATACTCATCTAATGAAAGTGTTTATTTTGTATTACATAGAGCTAGCTCAAGTATTCATTTGAATATAGAATGATACTTTGCTTAATACGATTAACGCTTATATAGTCAAATGCTTAATTCTTATGTAGCGTATAGAAACAGTATGATATGGTTATGTCAGTTTATGTGGACTAAATATTAAATTGATTCCAGTAACATATTTTAAAAGATGCTGTATATGGTGAAAGCATACAGAAAGAGCCAGACAAGGGTTTGGTTATACAGAAAACACTGTTTATTGATTTTTGCTGGATCACATGTACAAGACTTCAAGAGTGGTTATTGCTGAATGAAGATATTCATGAGTTACAAGACAATTGATTAAATTGTTGTAATAAAGTCATTACTAGAGCGGCTCAACTTCGAATAACAACTGAACTTTGTCCGTCTCATTATTTATGTCAATAGATTTAACTGCAGTACTGCCAACTGGACAGTGGGCGTGCTACAAAAGCACATTTTAGTTCATATCTACGGTGTCCCAAAATAGCACAGTTGAGTACACTTAGATAATTTTAAGTTTATCTTAAGAAGTAATAAAGAATCATTTTTAGTATGTTAAGTACAAAATTAGTACATGAAAATAGAGCACTTTAAGTACATTGTGGAAGTGTACATTTTTTTCACCTGGGACTACTCTCTGTAGACAAGGGGTCACCAGACTCGGTCCTGGAGGGCTAGTGTCCTGCAGAGTTTAGCTCCAAACCTAATTAAACACACCTAATCCAGCTAATCAAGGTCTTAATAGATATTCTTGAAACTTCCAGGTAGGTGTGTTGAGGCAAGTTGGAGCTAAACTCTGCAGGACACCGGCGCTCCATGATCAAGTTTGGTGACCCCTGTTGTAGACCACTGACACTTCAGAAACAGGACTGGACATCCCTGTTGTATTTGCTATCTCAAGATGGAGTTACAGGAGGATCTGCCTTTAGATTTGCAGGAACTTTAGGGTTCAGTTTTGTAAATTGTCTGAATGGGAACAAATCCCTGCATCCATGTTCCAGCATCTTCTGGAAAAATTGGCTGTAGTGTTCGTGTTCCCAATATACTTTTGGCCATAGCGCAGTGTTGTAGTGGAGACCAGCTAATTCAAGTCTGAGTCCATGCTGAGACCCAAGTAGGTTGAGTCAGAGTCAAGACTGAGACCAGAAGAGGGTTGAGCCTGAGTCAAGAACAAGACCTGATCATTTCAGACAAATATCCTTTCTTTGGGGTAAATAAAGCCCACCAGTATCACATGAATCTCCACAGAAAATGCAGTGTGCTCCGTCCCGGAGACACGATAGCAGAGACTGGATCATATGCACGACAGTGTTCAAGACCGAGTTCAAATGCTCAATGACAAGACCATGAAAATATGTCTTAAAGTCCTGAATACTACAAGGACAGAACGTGATCAGGAAATGACAACAGCTAGACTTGTGTGGTCTACAAAAGCATCACTGTGCAACATGTTAGAGCATATTCACTTCCCTCCAACCTTGTTTGTTTAATCTAATCAAATGTATACTGTACAGGTGTATTTCCTTTCTATTAAACCATGCATCATTCACTCAGGTGAAGTCATCAAATAATTCAGGACACAAATCATTAATGATCTCAATAACCCAGCTCTCCGTTGAGTCCTTCACAAACCTCAAACAGCTGCCCGTGAGAGTCATCACGCAGGGCCAGCTGGGATCGCTTTCTGTTGACAAATACATTACTGCGCATCAATTAGACTGATTCTTCACACTGGCCCCGACTGTTGACGTTAATCAGAAAATGAGGGATGAGCCCCTTAAAAGAATTGCAGCAGGCTGGTTGTTGGAGTGACAGTATGGCTACTAGAGGATATTGCTATTCCCTTCTAGAGACGACGTCCCCCTCCTCTTTTAATACCTTCTCTTCCTCATTTCCTTGATCCCTAAAGATCATTGGCCGTTCACCTGCATTCTCTCGCTGTTATTCTCCCTTTCTATTTTTCTCTGCCTCTCCCGTTCACGCTCAACGTACAACTCACATGGTGGCAAATACACAGATAAGATTGTCGCCATAAACACAGGAGAAATCTAGTATCTCTCGTACGCCTCCTTCATGAACCGCCTTTGTCAATTGCCATGTGCAAGACTCTCTCTGGCTACAGACTCTCTGATTAGCTCAGACAGGCAATTCAGTTTTTTGTTTTTTTTTATGGCGAGATATATAAATGGATATAAAGGGTGATATATGGCACAGCCAAAGAGGCCTATTACAAGAGAGAGAGTTCAAAGGTTAGGAGGTTCAGGGAATCAGAAATGGAAGATGCATACTGCCTTTAGGCATCAATATGACTTTTCACATGCTTGCGTAGTTATGGCCCCAAAAATTAGAAGTCTTCAGTTTAATAAGTGTATTAGATCTTTTTAGTTAGTTCCAGTCCTCAAATCTGATTGGTTGAGCAGTGTTCCAAGAGTAGGGCTTCATTTAAAATCACATACTTCCCTACTATATAGTAGGTGAAAAACAGTACATGACAAAAGAAGTATGTCCGAATTCACAGTATTAATAAAAGAGTAACCAAAAAAGTACTGCTTCTGGTGAGATTCTGAAGTGTGCATACAGTGGATACTTAAAGGGATACTTCACCCAAAAATAAAAATGACCCCATGATTTACTCACCCTCAAGCCATCCTGGGTGTACATGAATTTCTTATTTCAGACGAATACAATCGGAGTTATATTAAAAAATGTCCTGGCTCTTCCAAGCTTTACAATGGCAGTGAATGGGTGTTGAGATTTTGAAGTCCAATAAAGTGCATTCATCCATCATAAAGAGTGCTCCACACAGCTCCGGGGGGTTAATAAAGGCCTTTTGAAGCGAATCGATGCGTTTCTGTAAGAAAGATATCCATATTTAAAACTTTATAAACCGTAATCTCTAGCTTCCACTAACTGTCGTACTGTATGTGCATTCAAGAGAGAGAGGCTTTCCAGTGGATGACGTTAGGACGTAGGCGTAGCGTAAGCTCCTTTTAGAAGTGACGAACGTGGAAGCACAGAGGAGAGAGCAAAACAAAACACCGGTCATGAATCAGAAGTACAAAAGGAAGATTTTTAAAGAAAAATCTCAGAGGATTTCAATATAAGCCAAGAGGAGATTGGTTTTCCTTTGCTATAAACAAAACTCGGTTCTTGCGAAACTAGCATATTCTCACCGGTACTTTTTATGATGGATGGATGCACTTTATTGGACTTCAAAATCTCAACACCCATTCACTGCCATTATAAAACTTGGAAGAGCCAAGACATTTTTTAATATAACACTGACTATATTCATCTGAAAGAAGAAAGTCATACACACACCTTAAAGGTGCATAAATCAGTTTTAATTTTTGGGTGAACTATGCCTTTAACTATCCCATGAGGCCACGAGAGAGGATTTGTGAATGGTAGTGAAGCAATGCAACTGACACTGAGTCACGTGATAACAAGGAGAATGTCCAGATAATATTACCATTAATACACATTTATTATACTATATAGAACATAATTTTTTAGTGGTTGCAACTAATTACTTGTTCAAAATAAGCACCTACTTAAGAGAGTAGGCAATTTTGGATGCAGCCTGGGAGTTTTCACAGTGTGTAACCACAATAGTTGCAGTGATTTTATAGTGACTATTTTTGCAGGATACATAGTTATGCAACTAGGTGCTGACAAGAGAGTCTTTATGAGTGAGTCACTGAATCATTCATTTATTCATTCAATATATTAAAAATGCTGATTCATTCAGGAACAAACAGGTGACAAGTAGAATGAATGAGCGAATGATAAGTTTATATTATCATTTCACTGGCAGAGAAAAACAAAGTAAAAAAGCTTCTAAAAATTGCTGTACTACTTCTAATATGATGTTTTTGAATTAGTAACGGAGGGTTGAACACATCCTTTGAAGGTACATAGTAACTAGAAATGGCTTCATAAGGTAACAACTTCACATTTTCACTTTGTAGTATACATTAACACATTCCAATACTTCAGAGTAGATCAAAGTGCATGAGTGCATGTTTTTTATCTCATTCTATCCTCAGATGTTTCTGGGTGTTACTACTGTAGAGGTCACCCACTCTCAGCTAGAGATGCTATGATTGACACAGAGCCTGGAAAGATCCCCGTAGTCCTGCCTGCAGATAGACACACATGCACACGAAGCCATCGCCAACAACCACGAAACACGTAAGCGCTTCCTGGTGACAGACAACAAGCCTGAGATCTAATTTTCACTCTTCACTAACTGTAAATGATGTCCAGGGCTGCAGGTGCGTGCACAGGGCAGGGCATGCGAAAGGCAGAGTCTGAGAAGTGGGTTTGCAGCTAGGGAAGACTGTGAGTCTTACACCCTGCACCCTCCATCTGGAGGTGGAGGCCCTTGGTCAGCTTCCCAGCATTAAGACATGAGCGCTGAGGAGGGCAACTCTACCAGTCAGAACTGGCAGGTATAATTGCACTGAAAATCACTGTAAATCTGCTCCAGAAGGATCTTGGGGCATGGGGATGTCAGCAGCTGTCCCATGCGGTGAAATATGTTAAGAGCAGAGCAGAGCACATTACACACACACACACACACACTAGACAGATGAAGCTGTTGGGCTGATTCTGCAGGTTTTCCTCTTGGCATCGAATCCACTCAGCTGAGAAGATATTTCCTCATTAGCCAGCCTCAGCTTCAGACAGCTGTGGGGCTTGGAGCAAAGAGGAAGAGTGTGAGGGAAAGTGAAAAAGCGAACAAAAGATAAAGAAAGAAGATATACTAGAAAATATAAGTCAGTGGTTGCAATAAAGGCCATTCTGGGATATATACATTATGCTAGAGCATGGAGGTGAATGCTGTGGAGGTTTAGGGTTGTAGGGACTTTAAATCCAGCCTTATATTATATTATACTGGGGTCCAGCGAAGGCCCGGCCAGTCTACAGTGCAGGCTGTATCATAGAGAAGGAGAGACGGGGGATACTGGGGGAGATAAATCACTAAGTGCCTCACCTTGGGTCAGCAATCACACCAGAGGCCACCGACAATCTGTATTTGAAGCACTGCCTCTGCACTTCCAGGGCCCTGCTCTCTGGCCCCACTATAAATCAGCATACACACATATACTCGGCCTGGAAGAGCACATTTCTAGCACCTGGTTATGCTTTAGCATTTGGCATCTGATTCAGAAACAGCAAAATCTCCCTTTTCACGTTCAAATATTGGTGTTCCAGTAGTATTCATTGATTTATTAGGAAATCAGCTCAAAATCATATGAATCATATAATCTAATGCAATGAGTCCAAATCTGCCACAGCTAATGTAAAATGATAATAGCTAAATAAGGTGGAAAAAAATGCATGCGTGCGTGCGTGTTTGTGTGTGCCTGGTATTTATCACGTTATGGGGACCAAAAGTCCCCACAAGGATAGTAATACCAGTAAATTTTGACCTTAATAAGGGACATTTTAGGTCCTGTGAAATGACTTATAAATCCTTTAAATTAAGTTTTTTTAATCTAGTAGAAAGTTTCCTGTAAGGGGTAGGTTTAGGTGTAGGGTTGGTGTAGGGCAATGAAAATGGTTTGTACAGTACAAAACCACGACGCTTATGCCTATCAGGAATGTCCCCATAAAAACCGCGAGCATAACACATGTGTGTGTGGGCGTGTGTCATGATAATGTGTGTGTGGCCGTGTGTATTTTATTGAAATGCATTACAGTGTATGACAGTAAGGGTTTCGTTTTGAGAATAACAATCCTAAAAATGTAAGCAAGTAACTCTCTGGCACCTGATGATTATGCATGTCTTTGGTGCAGATTGCCAGGGTGGGCGCAGTTTTCAGGAGGCAAAAGAAAAGAGCCCGTTCTGGATGTAGTTCCCCTGCTGAGATTGGAAAGCTTGAGGTACGTGAGGAATGCCGATATGGTCAGGAATGAAATATAAAGCAGAACCGGGAGAAAGAGGAAGTCACACAGACCAGGGCATCTCCGAAAAGGAAATGTCCTTCAGGAGTTCTGGTGCTGGAGCAGTGCCATGTGACTGACAGATGGATTATTGTTTAGAAAAAAAAAAATTGTGAGATCTGAGAGGCATTCATATGAAATATACAGACTTACATGACCCATCTATGTTCTCCTGGTCTGAGCTTCACAAACTGCCTCATTCCTCAATGTCATCTGACCGCCAGAAATATGATTACACACACATAATGACAATCATTTTCTTAAATTATGGAACATGCAGCCAATTACTAAATTATTCCTGACTGTCATGAGAACAGCACACATAATTATTTTAAAATTAACTTTCAATAGCTCTACAGTCATAATTTCCCCTCTTAAAAATCTCTATTTTGAGACCACTGATTATATTTCCTTAAGCCCCCCTCTTAATTCAAGCCTGGCAATTTTCCTCCTTTTGACAAAACCAAAATTTGGGGGAAATATTTAATCAGCTGGCCATTTGTCCTAATTGTTATTTCAATGGGAAATGGAGAAGAGGGTTCATTTGTTCAAATGCTGAAGGGACATTCTCCTTACACTTTAAACATGACAAAACCAATGCAAACACATCCCCCTTTTTAATCACAGCGAATCACATAGACAGATAAAACATCATTTAAAAAAAATAATAATACAAAAAATGGAAAATCAAAATAAAACAAGAAAAAAATAACGATAACAGTTGATTGATAGATACTGTACAAGTCATTGTCCAGTTAAAACAGAAACAGCCAAATATTGTATATCTACATAATATATCTAACACTTTAGGTTCCATTCCATACTAGAATTGCCTTTTTATTCAAACTACCTCTTTAAAGACATAGTTCACCCAAAAATGAAAATTCTATCATCATTTATTCAACATAGTGTCGTTCTAAACCTGTGTGATTTTCTTTCTTCTGTGGAAATTAAAAGAAGATATTTTGAGAAATGTCTCAGTGGGCACCAAAATGCTTCAAAATATCTTCTTTTGTATTCTGCAGAAGAAAACGAACGATGGAACGATGTGATGGTCAATACAGAATTTTCATTTTGGGGTCAACTACAACTTTGCGCTAAAATATTTTGTTACTCAATGTTTAATTTACTTTACTTAATATGAGTAAAGACAGGAATATTCTCTTCAAAAGACTTTGCATCATCTTTTCTATGATATACTAACAGGGAGAGATATTTGCTTATTTAGCTGCAAAACTAAGATTTTCGATTATAAAAATTTAATTTAATAAATAACACATTCATTTCACTTTTTGCAGTGCTGTCACTGTCTAGTTTTATTATAGTGAAAATAGTAGCTGGGACAGCTATCTCCTTTTGTGTTTGATATAAGAAACAAAGGTTTTGGGAAAAGAGAATAAAATAAAATAAAATAAAATAAAATAAAATAAAATAATAAAATAAAATTAAATTAAATTAAATTAAATTAAATTAAATTAAAATAAAATAAAATAAAATAAAATAAAATGGCCCTTTTTATTCAAATTATTCCACTACAACAGGCTAGTTCACCCAAAAGTGAAAATTATGTCATCATTTTCCCTTATATTTTTCCAAATCTGTATGACTGACTAGATTGACGAAAAAGACAAGGATTTCAGTTTATGAATAAAATAACTTGACAATACTTGAATGTTTTTCTATATAGCGTAAACTGCACACACTCACAGCCCAAACGTTCTTACTTAGTAGAAACTTTTAAAAAATAAATAAATAAATAAACTTAACTTCACAATTCTTGTTTTCCTTATGGGTATGCATAATTTACATTGTAGAGCAATGTATCGTTAAAGTATCGTCAAATTATGTTTACCACAGACCTTATTTTACTCATAAATTGAAAAACCCCATTATAAAACCCCATAGGAAAATTTGGAGGGAACCCATGGTGAATTAGGTTTACAGGTTATGACGTCATCCCTGCACGACTCTATAGTGGCCAAAAATGTTAAAATATCATCCTTTGTGTTCCACCAAAGAAAGTCATACAGGTTTGAAACATCATGAACGTGAATACAGAGTTGTCATTTTTGGGTTACTATCGCTTTAAGAGTCTGACTGCTGTACTGAAGTCAGTGTGTATGGCCTGGTCTGGCTGCTGTCTCAGGTTCTGGAGCCACAGAGGAGGACCCAGCAGCCGTTTTAAGAACAAACAGGATAGCCACATAATAGCAAAGCGACATGTTGGATGTTTCTGATCACCGTCCCCTCACAGTGATGACCAGGGCTGAGTTTGTGCATGTGAAAGAGAGATATGTGAGGTGGACAGCAGGAAGGGACTGTTTATTAGGATAGGAAGGTGTTCGAAACATCTCAAAAGACCGTGTGAGCCTCTCAGCCCAGATACTAAGAATAATCACAACAGAGAAGGGAACCATTTTATGTGAGCGGAACAAACATAATATAACAGTGTGATCGGAAATGTGCTGGTGAACGTTCACGAGAGAGAGAAGTGGGTGAGTTTGAAAGAGTGTGAGGGGAAATAATTTCACTTCTTCTATTAACCTGACACGATTACAATGGTTTGATGGGCCGCCTTATTTCATGGAATATTAAGTTCAAATGTGGCTGGCAGGGGGACAATGGAGACAGAGGTGGGGCCACGACTGGCCTCTAACGCTTGTGCTTCCTCTTGCTCTGACAAACAATAAACAGCAGCCAGTCACATCCAGAAATGTGTGCGTGTGTCACTGCTGAAGGGTTTGAGATCTGAGCATTTATCCTTCCAGAACTATATATACATATATATACACACTACCGGTCAAAAATTTGAATTAATTAAGTTTGTAATGCTTTTGAAAGTCTCTTATGCTCACCAAGGCTGAAAATACATGATAAAAACAGTAACATTGTGAAATATTGTTATTTTTCATTTTCAGCAGCCTTCAGTTTTCACTGTCTCATGATTCTTCAGGAATCCTTGCAATCTGCCGATTTGGTGCTCAATATTTCTCATTAAAAAATGAAAAAGGTTTGGGGTAAGATAATATTACTGTTTTTGCTGTGTCTTTTATTAAATAAATGCAGCCTTGGTAAGCATATGAGACCAAACTTTAGAATTTTAAACAACAAACATTACAGTAAATACTGTCTGCCCTACTCACAACCCTGTTCCCCTTGACTGCGGTTCAGTCAGACAGGGCCTAGAGCTGAAACCGCACCTCATAACGTGCATTTTTGTTGAGTTATAGCAGATGTCTGACACTGTGTCCATAATTGAACACTTGAATTGTCTTTCAGTCCGTGACACTCCATACCTGACTGAAGTCATCGACGGCTCCGCTGTCTCTCTGCTCAAAACAGCGTGACATCAGTCAAAAAGACTCCAACATTAACTTTATATATTAGTTTGCTAAAAGATGTTTGTGCTGGCAAGTGTTGTACTGTTTCTTAAATAACTCTTCTGAACATTTCATTCATCGGATGGATTTTAATTGCACAGCATCGTTAAAAGTTGCCATCAATTAAAATTTCGAAATGAATGCAGAAATAAACGGGTAATTGCAGGCAGTGATTGTGATAATGGTCTATTGTATCCAGGACAAATTAAAATATGCACAGATAAATCAATGTGGTGATGGCAGCATCTGAGAAGACAATGCCATTCAATTTAAAACTCAATCTTCATCCTCTCATTGTTCTGAGTGTGTGAAGGCTTTCAGTGTTTGTGTGTGTGTAAGTGGAAAATACTGCCTCCATTTGGTCATACCTGAGACAATGATACAGCGATGTACCTAACCGAAGCTCATGTTACAAACACTATCAAACCTACAAATATAAAACATGAAATGTCTGCCTTGTGAACACTTTAGCATACTTAATATGGAAATAACATGCTTTAAAAATTATATATACTTAAGTGCAAACTGAATTTAATGGTTTCAGATACTGCATCACGTTAATTGCAATTAAATGAAAATGTATTACACTTAAATTTAAAGTAATTGCAATTTGCTAAATTTTAGAGTGCTTTTTTGACCCACTTAAGTAGGACTTACACCTTTGCATGTAATTTTATAATTATTACTTATATTGTCTTTAAAATATATGGTTAAAATGTACTGCTGAATGTACTGACAGGAGTTTATGGTAAACTAAAATGTATTTTAATGTATTTTCTATTGAAACTTCTATTGTATATCATATATATTGAAATATATTTGTTATGATGAAGTTGCAATTCAATACATTTAAAAAGTCAAATTATAATCATATAGTTTATCATGTGCTTTAATATGTTAGTCAACACAACCAAAAAAGTGTACTTCTTTACAACGCTGCAAAATATTAAAATATAATTATTTAAAATGTACTTGTAAAATGCTTCATTTGACATTATTACAAAGTGCACTTTTTAAACATGTACTTAAGTGAAAAGTCATGAAAGTGTAGTTTCTTTAAGTACACTTAAGTGGACTTTTATTTCAGTAATATTATATTATCTGCAAGTACAGTTTTTTAATATACTTTTAAGATCTGAAGTACACTACATGTGCACATTCAATACAATTAAGTGCACGTCTTCTTCACGATTGAGATATTATTCTGAAACAGGGTTTGAGAGTTGTAACTGCTTATGTGGAATAAAGTTCAAATAATATAGAAAATTGCAATGTTAATAACAATATTTCAGGAAGTCTGTAATTAACTGAAATGAGACTCTATAATATATAGCCATAGAAATATAGTCCAAAATACTGCTACGCCATGTCAAGGAGTAAGTTGATCATATGTGAATGATTTAAATATTTCAAATAAAAATATTATTTTTAAGAGGTGAAGCTTAGTGTCACTATTAGTTGTGCAAAAATGCTAATTGCTTTGATGCATTGGAGGTTGAACAACATGGATGATTTCTACTTTTAGAGCAGGATAAGTTTGCTTTGACAAACATGTTGGATAAGTTTTATCTCCTTCATCTTCTATTGCGAACTACAGCAGTAGTTTGGACTTTGTTTGCTACTTCGTTTTATAAAAAACCTCGCTTTAAGAAGTTTTGTCATAACCCGGCCTTCCTTTGTGCTTTTTTCCCAAATGAGTTCAATATCCATGCGTTTCAGAAGATCGTGAAACAATATCCCATAATTGCAAAACCACATTCTACCATTGTGATGTTTACAGCCATCAATCCTCGTTTCCCCAGCCTGTCTATCTTTCGTTTCCTCCATTTATCCCCATTCAGATGACTAGGTTTGCTTCTCAACCAGTCCCACTCAGACTAATGTCTACATCAGACTCTCACTAGAGTGATACCTTTTTTATTTCAAAAGTGACATTTAAATCAGAAGACGCTGGAGTACCAGGCTTCTTTGTATCTGGCAATCCATCCGCTGTCAGGCTCGAGCGAATGATGCAGTGGGAAAGCCATCAAGTGCATTTCTGGGGCGCTTGTTCTTGCTAACACTCTGTACACCGAGCCTCCTCTTATTCTAATGATTTTAAAGTCCGCCATGCTTCTCTATTCCGCCTCGTGTCATTTATCCTAAGCTGCTTCGGGAATTTCATAAATAACTTGTGTCTCGAAAAGGAGGAAAAGAGAAAAAGGCGAGGAAAAAAGTTCGGTAATCAGAAACATTAGCTCTCCAAAAGTCACCCAAAGGTTTCAGACAAAAAAAGAAAAAAATACATCACTAAATTAGTTACAGAGCACAGCTTTCCACTTAGAGCATTTGCACAAGCTTTATTCTTAGAGCTGAATAGCAGACGTGCTCCTGTTTTTTCCTCCTCTTATTTTTTTTATTTTTATTTTTTTGGTTCCAGTCTAATTTGGACGGGACTAAACCCCGGAGCACTATAGTCACAGTTTCTCTCCGGCTGCACAGAAATCGCTAATGTTGCCATTTGAAGGACAATGGGGCATAAACGACAGCGTGACATCCCAGCACAGGTGGAGATACAGTGCTCCTACTGTCACCACAGCCCTGTCAGCGGGGGCTTAAAGAGGACAAGTGCGGCAGAGGAAGGGAGAACGGCACCAGCAGTTTTGGTCCAATTCAATAGCTTATTTAAAACAATTTATTCTGTCTTCCTGGCAAAGCTGGACTCTGGTCGGCTCATTGAACAAACGCACCTCCTCTACCTCAGCACCACATTTAAAGCACAACATGAGTGAAGAAAGAAAAGGGAGAAGACTGAGGAAAAAAAAAAAGAGTTGTTGCTGGGTGTCGTTTGGAGGAAATGGAGTCTGAGGGCAAACTTGTGACCATAAGTGTGGGTGTTGAAGTCTGAAGAAGGGCTTTTCTGATATGAGTAATGTTTTATCATATGTTACGATTTTCAGATGCAGTGTTGTTGTGCTAATTTAGAATTTAAACATAATTGAAAAAATCATATTAAATTCATAAAACCTCAAACCAAAATTTACCCCATTTAATCTAAGGGTTTGACTTGGTAAATAATTGCCTTTAAAATATTTATGAAAAAATATTAACATCCCATGCATCTGAATTCTTTTTAGATTTCACTACTTTCTGTGATCCAGTCATATATATATATATATATATATATATATATTTTTTTTTTTTTTTTTTTTTTTTTTTTTTTTAAGAAATTCATACCAAAGTAAAGACTTTTCCATTTTTCCAAAAGATTTATTTTTTTAAATAAATGCTGTTCTTTTGAAATGTCAATTTATCAAAGAATCCTGAAAAACAAAGTATCATTGTTTTCACAAACATTTTAAGCAGCACAACTGTTTTAAACATTGATAATAATCATAAATATTTCCTAAGCAGCAAATCAGCATATCTGAATGATTTCTGAACGATCATGTTACATTGAAGACTGGAGTAATGATGCTGAAATTTCAGTTTTGCGTCACAGGAATTAATTCCATTTTAATATATATTTAAATATAAAATGGTTATTTTAAATTGCAATAATATTTCACAATATTTCTGATGTTATGGTATTTTGATCAAATAAATGCAACCCTGGTGAGCAGAAGAGACTTTTTTTAAAAAAACTGTACCCATCTCAAACAGTTGTATGGTAGTTGGTACATTATGGAAGTAAAATGTGTTGCTGTTCATGTTGATGCTTAAGGAATACAAAAGTAATAAGTAGTGTGCTCTTAATATTGGAATTTATTTTTAGAAATAAACAATTTGTGGTTAACACTTTACAATAATGCTTAATCATGTACTAATACCTAAATTAAAATGATTTTATTGCAAACGAATGATGACTAACCTTAATTACAACATGAGTCATATGGATTCATGTGTGAAAACTTACCCCAAAAGTGTCAATGAATACATGAAATAGCAAACGCCGTCAATGTGGTTGTTATTCACATATGAATTCATGGCTCATATCGTAGTTAAGGTTAGTTCTTGATTAGTACATGCCTTAAGTCAACATTAGTTCGTAGTAAAGTAATATTTAATTATGTATTAGTACAAAATTATTGATGTACTGCTACTATAAAGTGTCACCCAAAATGTATAAATTTATTCCAAAAGTAACACACATTTGTTGTTTACGGAAGTCCAGAATAAGGCAGGCGGCATTCATTGGTCATGCAGCGCGGCTCAGACTCTCTGCTGGCCTCAGAGACTGTAACGCCAGTGTTCATCACAGCGTTTGACCTTGCCACACTTCTTCTTCTCCTCTAGTCAATGTGAGTCTCTTCAAAATCACTTATTCTAAAACCATCTACTTATTCTCACAACACCACCACCTTTTGGCCTGCATTATGCCATTTGTCCACTGGAAAAAATCAGGTCTCTTTAAGATCCTCATTTACAAACACAAAACATACCTCTAAAACAACTGAAATACAGTTACTAGTAGCTCAGAGATAAAAGAGACAGATTTTTCATTTTGTGCTCAAGCACTTACATGTAAAATGCAAACACAATGCTAAGTGAGACAGAGTAATGCTACTTATAAAAATCTATGGCTTAACAATTAATGCTGCATTTATTTAAACATTATAATATACTGAAATAATATACTATATACAGTATAATATACAACTGTAATACATATTACAATGTAAAATAATGTTTCTATTTATATACATATATATTTTTTTTCTGTGATAGCACAGCTGAATTTAACGATTGATGCTACTTTATCTATATAGTCATTGTATGATAATATTAACAATTTCCAACAACATTTTTTGCACAAGCAAAAAATATGCTTGCAATTTTTACCACCTTATTAATGAACGGCTGTATGGATAGATATAGACCATAAAAAATATATTTTTTAAAAGTTGTAAATAAAATTTAATTTAGTGTGTTTTACAAGAAAATACTATTCCAGTCTTTCTACTTCAGCATTTCATATTTAACATAGTGTGTTACTTGCCATTTTTTTCCGATTATTTCTTGAAATATAGCAATTTCTGAGAAAAAAAGTTTCTACACATTTTTTCAGCACAGACAGAAAGACAGACAGATAAACATACAGACATACAGATAGATAGATAGATAGATAGATAGATAGATAGATAGATAGACAGACAGACAGACAGACAGACAGACAGACAGAAAGAAAGACAGACAGACAGATAAACATACAGACATACAGATAGATAGATAGATAGATAGATAGACAGACAGACAGACAGACAGACAGACAGAAAGGCAGACAGATAAACATACAGACATATAGATAGATAGATAGATAGATAGATAGATAGACAGACAGACAGACAGACAGACAGATAAACATACAGACATATAGATAGATAGACAGACAGACAGACAGACAGACAGAAAGACAGACAGATAAACATACAGACATATAGAAAGATAGATAGATAGACAGATAGATAGATAGACAGACAGACAGACAGACAGACAGACAGATAGATAGATAGATAGATAGATAGACAGACAGACAGACAGACAGACAGACAGA
>JAFVLL020032629.1:0-23911 GCA_021397915.2 Tor tambroides | reverse complement strand
ACAACTATGTTAAATTTCAGGACCTAAAAATGCAAGCCCTGGAAATACAAGGCATTAAAATGCAAGCACTGTTAATCGCAATACATATTTTTTTTTGATTTGTGGAATTCAGCATGCTTTATGTTTCAAAAACTATTGTCATTATTCTGCTTCCATACAAAATCGGTTGATCTTGAAATGAGTATTAACTGTTAATGGCATACTGTAAATAAAGTTGGACACGTTCCTAAAACACACATCATATTTAATTGTATTCCTTGTTTGTAAGGAGCACTTTAAGCTGAAATTATGATGTGAGCAATATGGGAGTCCAAACAATGTGTATTCTCGTATATCACGTCTTGAAGAAACCATTATTTAGGTGACATAATCAGACACATCAGATTTATTTTTTTTTCTTTATGGGCGAAGAAACGAATAACTGAATCGTTTTGTTGAAAAGATTCATTGAAACGATCTGTTCAACGAACCGATTCACTAAATGCATCCTCTAGTGGCGGATCGTGGAAGTTTTTATTAAACTCTTTGACTGGACTTCGCCGTTCCAGCTTTACAAAAGCGGTGGCAAAAACCATGGCAAGCATGGAATACGTTCCAACTTATTAGAAATACAACGCCTTTGGAAGATCTTTTGAAGATATCGAGTTCTCTCTCCTTTTAGGACTTGCAATGGCTCCCGCCAGAAGAAAAGAGGTGAATCTGAAGGAACTGTGCTGAATGCAGCTCATTCATGGAGTAAAGTGAGTCGTTTGGGGATCATGAGTACAGGTTAGTTTCCTGGATGAATAAACATCAGCTACTTCTGTTGAACAAGCCGTCCAGGCAGGGAAGTCAGAAACGTAGGGGTTTTATTGTGAGATGTTGCGATATCTAACGGTTTCATTAAAATATTTCCATGTGTTGCAACTTTATTGAAGTAGCAGCTTCAGTGTTCCCATTCTCTGTTAGAGGCTAATATTGTGCTAACGGGACGAACTGCTTAAAACAAGCACTAACACATTCCTGGATGAAGGAGGTAAGGAACGATGTTGTGGTTTTTTGGCATGTTTAAAAGCTGAGCCCTGAAGGGATATTCTATTTTCAGCCTTATCCAGGTTTTTGTCCCCCCCCCCCCAGGCAATATATATATATGGAAACCCCACGGAATACTTTGATTTGACTTCAGTCTTTTTGTTTCAACCTTTTTTTATTTCCTTTCCCCGTCCCTTCGGTTTTTACACACAAATAACCATTTTGGTTAGAGTTTACTTTTTCCTTTGTTCTCTTCAATCGATATGGACTCTGTTGTGGAGGGTATAACCACAGAGGATAACGTGGAAAAGTCCCGTGATTGTCTTTCCACTGCTGTAAGGAACTCTCACAGAACATCCGCCTGATGACTCGGTCTCGCGTGCTGCCGATGTAGAAGCAGGGACTGCGGCGAGAGACGGCTCGTGAGCTCGGTTCCCGGATCCGGACTGAAGCACGAGCTCCGGGTCGACGGAGAGAAGAATGAGCGGAGGAGGGCGCCTCCAGGATTAGTCTTGGATTGCTTCCCTTGGAATGGGAAGACCACATTTCCTCAAGAGAGCATCAACAAACCAAAGTTGTTTTTTCTCTCCCGAAAGCGCTGTCTAAGTGAATTCAGCGAAGGCAACACAATTGTTTTCTTTTTCTATCATTAATTGTGATATCTATTAAAGGAGAGGTCTGAAATCAAAATATTGCACTATGTTAGGGTCTTCTGTACAAAGTTTCTATGATAACTGTAGTTACTTTAACAGGATCTGCTTCAAACCATGTAAACATCTTCCTGAGCTTTATTTTACTTAATTTAAAATATTTTTTATGGAAGTAACAGTAACAATAATTGTAGTAACTACACACTGATTCTTGAGACATTAGAATATATCCCATGCCTGCTATTAGTTCTGAACATAGCAGTATTTTTGTCTATAATTTAGTAATTCATTTAGAGTACATTTTATAAAGTATGAGAAAATCTAAAAATGTTTATGTATAAAAAAACAGCTGTGTCCCTATTTGATATCTGAGACTTTAATATGTTTATAAGAACATTTACAAATCAGGCAATATCAAATCCATCCTTCACCTGTAATTTCATCAGCTCAACAACATTACATTGGCTGAGGAGAAACTGAGTCTCTTCTCAGCAAGAAGATTTGATTTGATCCAAAATACAGGAAAAGCAGTAATATTGTGAAATATTTTTACTATTTAAATGAACTGTTTTCTATTTGAATATGTAATTTATTCATGTGATTTCAAAGCTGAATTTTTAGCATCATTACTCCAGTCACATGATCCTTCAGAAATCATCCTAAGATTCTGATTTGCTGCTCAAAAACATTTATTATCAAATATCAACATCAGATATATACAGGCTTGGTGAGCAGAAGACACATGAAAAATCTTACTGTTCAAAAACTTTTGACTGGTACTGTATGTCAACTCAATTATTCCAATTAAACCATAACAGAATAGTTTGGGATATAATTCCAATTCCAGAAAAGCAAAATGGCTACAACATTTGATACCTGTGTGATATGTAAAACATGGTTAATTCATCAGCATTGTAGCTGTTCATATACGGTTCAATAAATGGAGCTGACAGTTAATTCAAATTTCCTGTTATCCATTCATTCTTAACGTTGAATGCTCTTCAACATCAAAACATTGGTGAATGCCTCTAAAAATGTTAAACTCATTTATCTAACATAATTTCTTGGTACATGAACTCTTATTTTTGCATGCCTGTAGCCTATTTTGTCTCAATAATCAGTGTTTTTTGTAAGGGCTATAAAAGGAAAGGTCTGATATTAGATTCTGGATATTAGAAGCCACTGTTTAGAATGCTGTACTAGAACATGCTATTAAGCATTATTGTGAAAGATGACAAAATCTTGACCTGATAGTGACTCATATTGGAGCTTCATTTATAGAAACACACACAATCCTAATAGCAGAGAATCAAATAAATCAAAAGTTTCTGTGTGCAGATACTGATGTGTGTTTCAGAGCTGCATTTCTGTCTTGAACTCAAGTCGTGACCCATCGTGTTCAGCTGTGTGTATGTGGTATGCTAGTCTATTCATACTCCCTCTCTTTCTTCTCTGTGTGAGTTTATGTAGGAATGAAGAAACCACCAGTTGCCCCCAAACCCAAGCTGGTTCAGTCGCAGAAACCATCACCTCCCCCCATTGCCCCAAAACCAGAGATCCTGCTGCCTTCACCTTCACCCACTGCGCACAAGAGAGGAAAACCTGCTGTCGCCCCCAAACCATGCTTGCCCAAAGCCCCTCAGAAACCTCTCCAGCCAAGACAAGATCCCTGCAAAACCCAACTTCCCCCTGTCTCCAAAAACGGGGGTCCTGCTCTACTATCCTCACACCTGTCACATTACATTATACCACCCAGTACTCAAGGTCATCAACTAGGTAACAGCAAATCAGAAGATTCTAAGGAAGTATGTGGAACAGCAGAGGTAGGTGTTTTCAAAGAGGGGGACAGCCCAAAAGAACAGTTTTTTTACAATGACACATTGGAACATGCTTCCCGATCTGAATGGGAACAAATGCATGCTCCCACGGACTCATCCCACACTTCCACAGAGGCACAGGAAGAACCAAACTCTGCCACACTAGAAAAGGACCAGGCAGGTACACAAAAACAAACTTCTGTCCAGATCCCAAGACACAGTCCTACAGAACCTCTACAGGAATGGCCTGCAGAGCAGAAACACACCGGGAACTCCATTTTTAGATCTTGCACCAGTGACAATGATGGTGTTCCTGCACCACCCAGCAAGCCACTCCCTGTACCTCATCCACGACGCCCTCGGAGGGCACTTCTTAGGCAGAATGTTGTGGAAATTGCACCTTCGGACACTCAAGCAGATGCACCTACAGAGACTCCTGAACACGTTCAGACAGCCGCATTACTAGAAAATCCCAAAAACACTTCGGAAAGCTGTCACACCTACACGGACACACTTCTAAATTTATGTTCCCCTAAAGAGAACACGGAAAACACGGACACTGACTCCTCAACCAACGCTGATTCTTTACACAAAGTAGACTCTTTTCACAGTGCACATACTGAAGACTTGCCTCCTGATCTAGACTCCACCCATTATTCAGTTCCGACAAATGGTGTAACTTTAGCTTCCATGAACACAGCTGCGGAGGAGCCTCCAGCTCCGCCACCTCGACAGAAATCCCTCCCACAAATGGTTGATTCCTCATGCAAGGCCTCAACATCAGTGGACAACTTGCTTTTGCATTGCCACTCAGATCTTCAAGAGGTTAAGTGTAATGATGAGGAGGTGCAAAGTGATGATGAAGATGATGGAGCATATGGAGATTTTGCTCGATACCCATTAACTCGGAGTCTTCCTAAACAGATTAAGCTCAGCTGTGGATCACAAGTGGCAGCTATAACCAAGCCGTCTCTGGACGGGGAGGAAAAGTCACCGAAAGTCATGCCTAAAAAGCCTCAACGAAACAGTCTTCCCGCATCCGTCGTGTTGCGGAAGCAAAACACTCCTCCGCCAACGCAAACCCCCCCTCCGCTTCCTAACTCCAGTCCTCCCATATTCAGAGAACTTCCGGCACCTCCTCAGGAGAAACCTTCATGGAGAGTCGCTCTTCCTAATATCCCTCTCTTCGGTAGAAACCAGCCGACTCGCAGTAACAGCCAGCCACAGGCTGGAGGTGTGGGACCTATTTTCGTTAAACAGAGGGCGAAGTCGTTTTCCTCTGCAGATCTTCAGCGAGTGGACACCGGATCCGAATCTTCCGAGCCGTTGGTGCGCTCCGATCAAACGCGCCGTAGCTTGCGGAAACTTCTAGAGCTGCGTGTGTGTGCACGGTTGCTTCCGAAGTTGCTTCGCAGTGGACAGTCCCTGGATTGCACTCGTACTGATGCAGAATACGAAGAGCATAAAACCACACCCACTAATCAGGTCACACCTGGCGATGATGAAGAAGCTCAAGGTGACAGTGAGGCTGACTGTGGGGTGGAATACGAGAACGTCCCATTATACGAGGAGATTCCAGAGTACATGAACCTGCCCTGGGTCTATTCAAACCAGGATGTGGACACAGGCGTGTATGAAGTTCAAGAACCATGTGAGGTGAACAGGTCAGTTTGTGCATCTGCACACATGTATATATACAGAAGTGTCATTATTCATACCACCATCCTGAACTACAATTGTCTTGTTTAATAGGTTTTGATTTAAGGGATGCACTTAATGAAAAAATACTTTAGGATTGTTACAATTTATCACTTCTGTGATTGATTGAGGTTACAGATATGGTTACAGCTGTGTGCCAAGTCAACCCTGATGCCTAAATTAGAAATATGTAACACATATCCTTTGAACAATTTAGGCGAAAATTGGGTATTACAGTATGTTTCATTGAGAATACATTGACAAATTCTAGTGTTGGGGAAAATAACTTTTAATAGTAATGCATTGCAATATAGCGTTACTCCATAAATAATTGCGTTACATTTTTATAGAAAGTAATGTGTTACACCTGGGCTGGGCTTGCTTATTTGTTTTTTGTTTTTTTTTGTAGTTTTTTTTAATAACAAAAAACCCAAAGGTTATATTTTTGGGAACTGTAAAGGCCGTATTACACCAAAAGTGAAATTAATAAGGCTCAGGCTGAAGGAAGTGCCTCTGACTCTGCACCTCACACACGATTTCTCTCAACACAGGGACAGAAGAGCTGTCAGTAAATAAATTTGAAAACAAAGTAAATTGCGTTACTTATTTGAAAAAGGTTGTTAGAGATTTTGTTGTAAATTTAAAAGTAATTTGTTACTTAAAGGGGTGGTTGACTGTTTTTTTTCTAGGCTTGATTGTGTTTATGGGGTGTAATCTAACATGTGTTAATGCTTCATTTGTTAAAAAAAATGAATTATTTTTCACATAATTCACCTTTATAATTTCACACCGCTATGTCCCTTCTCTGATAAACGCGCTGATCATTTCCTGCTTTTATGAAGCCCCTCCCTCAGAAATACACGATGGGCTCTGATTGGTTAGCTGGCCCAGTGTGTTGTGATTGGCTAAACCCCCTCTAGTGCGCGTCTGAATGTCCCGCCCCTCACCTCAGCGGCATGTGCTTCGGTTGTATTGAAAACAATGGCGTCGTCTATACTGCTTATCAATTTGAGCCCGATTGAGACGCAGAGGGTATTAGTGAAGAGGATCGCGCAGTACCTGTGCAAGCACGGCTCTTAATGGTAGGCCTATGTTTTTTGTTTGTTGTTGTCTCATACTTTTAGATACGCTGGTATTATGCTACTGCTTATGTTTCAGTTACAGTTAGCTTTTAATATACGCTTTTATTATGATAAAAGCTTTAATACAGTACGGCAACCGCATGCACGTCCATGTTTAACGCTTGTCATAGCTATGTGAAAATAAGTGTATAAATGAACAGTTCATTGTTGGAGCTGAGCTGATCTGAATGAAAGAGAGAGAGAGATGCAGAGCGTGTGCAGAGCAAGGCGATGCGAGGAACAGGATGAGAACCGTTGCTTTAGAACATTGATTTTGAAACTTGTGAATCCATTAGAATCGTTAGAAGATAGAATCGCAATTCATACAGTATATGAATAGATTTTTACGTGCACCCTAGTTTTCTTCCTCTTCTCTAAAACAGCGCAGCATGGCCTTCGTTGCATGTTCACGGGGGCGGGGTTTATCTGGGTTTATGGAGTCACTAACCCGGAATTATTTTGTTGTAGTCCCTTACCAGCCATTCGCTGTAGGCAATGCTATGCTAATTCTGTAAAATACAATTTCTCCCTTTGCATTGAACTTTGAGCTATGTAACTTTGTAGATGTTGTTTATGCTCACACAGCTACATTACGCACTAACAAAAGTTAAAAAGGTGAAATCGTATTATATGACCTCTTTAACTAGTTACTTGAAAAAGTAATCTGATAACATAACTCGCGTTACTTGTAATGAGTTACTCCCAACACTGGTACTAACTTGCATGTACTATTTTAGCTTAACAGGCTAATAGAATAGCACAATGCTAGATTACCAAGGTATTTAACATTGAGAATGGATTAAAATATTCTACAATGGTTTGCTATGGTAATATGTAATTACTTATACTTGCTTATAAGCTATATGATAATAATTATTAGACATAATAATCAACATATTTTGGTGGTTATGAACAAGGGATCACTGTTTGGATGGTTGCATGGTGCAGATAGCCTCTGCCAGTAGATGCCATAACTACACTACTGCACTGGCAAAAAGGCCACCTCGGCTAAGATTTCTAATCAGGCAGTCAGTAGAATACCCAAAAAAACAATAACAGACAGGTCCAATCATGTCTGTAAATTATAACATGTAGTCACATCTTTCCTGATTGAATGCCTGCACAACATTAACCTGGTCTCAACAAGAGCAATAACTATAAAGGTAAAAATAACAGCAAGTATATTAACGTCCACACCAATGGACAATGTTTTTTTTTTATCAGCATGTGTTGCAGTTATGTCATCTGCTGCTTTAAATGCTTGAGCTCTTTAAAGCCAGGTGGATTCTGATTGGCTGTGAATGTTTTTATCATTCATCAGCTGGAAAAACGTGATCGCTGCAAGTGATTCCAACAGTATTGTTCCTCTGTGTTGTTATGGTTGTGGTGTGGCCTTCGCTATTCTCATGGAATTATGACAGTAATTAATTAAACCTTTAAAGTTATTGTTAAAGTTGTTGTCTATGGTGTGAATGGCTTTAAGACTCAGAGTAACCACAAAACTATAGAATCCGGCTCACATTTTTATATATTTTGCTATATATTTTAATGTGTCCGCTATATTGGTGTGGTCTGTGTGATCATGGAAGTGTGTGTGAGGGTTACAGTCCACTCTTTTAGTCCAGGTTGGGCCGCTTTCCTGTGGGTTATTTTCAGTGGCCAGAGCAGGAAATGTCTGTAGAGAAGAGAGCTGAGCCACTGGAAAATAACCTTTCCCTCTCTCTGTTTCTCCCACACTCTTTCTCTCACACACTCTCATTCTCAGAATTTTCAACTGAGATATTCTGGCTCACAGTCATGCTTTGTCATTACAGCATTTCCAACACAGTAGCAAAAATCATGTCATATCAGTAAACCGTGAATCGTCTCACAGGGCTTGACGCTTACCTTTTCCCCAAGGAGCACATGTGCTCCTAAGTCAAAAAATTTAGGAGCACATTAAAAAAATTTAGGGGCGCAATGCAAATTTTTCAAATGAGGTGTTTTAGCTTAATAAGGGGATACAAAGAGACATTTACAAGCACAATTATTTAATTGATCAGAATACAGAAAGTACACAAGGTTTTTAAATATTTTTGCTTCAGACTCTATTTAATAGGCTAATTATGTAATTATTTGTAGTCCTATTAAATTGTATATACATTAGGTATGAGACGGTATCAAATTTTAACAATAATCATTGAAGCTTTTGTCACGGTATATGTTTTTTTTTTTAATCACAATATATAATTTCTAAGTGAAAAAAGTGTTGTCCTCCTAACAGTTTAAATAACTTTATTAAAGATCATTTACTAAAATACTTTATTAAAAAATACACAAAAATATAAAAGTGTTTCAAGATTAGAGTGCAAAAGATTGTTCAAATGAAGGAAAGAACAATAGGTAACACTTTACAATAAGGTCCCATTTGTTAACATTAGTTAAAGCAGGTTAACATTAACTAAAAATGTGCAATAGCTAATTGTTGCAGTAGTTAATATTCTTTGTTAATGTTGATTAATAAAAAAATACAACTATGTTAGTTAATGTTAGCTCCATTGAATTATATTAACAACTAGACAATTAGAACAATTAGACAACTTTTGATTTTATAATGTATTATTAAAAGTTGAAATTAAGATAGCATTACTAATAAAATCCAGTCATTGTTTTTCATGTTAACTAATGGAACTTGTGTTACTGAACAATAATAACGAATCAGTCGTTGATATATATATATAGGCCCACTGTTCTCTATTATAGATCAGTGGATGGGCCGTGGTTTAGGTTAGAATAAATGTTTGAAAATAAATAGCTCATTAAGTCTTTAAGTAAGAATTATTTGATGCTATTGTGAAGAAAGCGAATATAAATATCTAAATGACTGGTGTGAAACATTATTTACACAGTTTTAGGAAAGTAAGCGCCAGCTGCTTTGTTTACTAGATTTACCAGGGTGCTGACTTGGCGTCGAAAGCCCTCTAGTGGCTAATGTGCGTCATTCAATAGCGTCTTCACTTTAACTTTCGCTCGGCTTTTCTTCTCATCTGTGCTCATTTAAATTAAACCGTTGCCTTTTTAAAAGTTGTGTAATCATATGAGGCTGCATGCCAATTTTCCATAAATAAACAGAATAAGTGTCGTTTGTTATAGGCTACTGTTTAAGTTAGGCTGTTTTGTATTTTGTTTTGTATTCGCACTTGTGCTCCTAAATACATTTTCCAGTTCGCACACATCTATTTTTAGTCGCAAATGCGAGTGAAATGCTCGCACTGTCGAGCCCTGTCTCATTCTGATTGCAAAATATCCCAACTGCTGACTGTATTACTGACATCATTCGAAAACATCAGCACCCACGGCTAATTTTTTTTTTATCATAGAAAGTCATGCGTAAGCACGGTTTATTTTTGTCTACAGAACTAATTTCAAGCTTGTAGATTAAAAAGAATCATAAATTTTGGAAACATTAATTCCAAACATTTGACTGTTGTGTGTTTACTGTGATGACTCTGGATTTTGTAAACACATTCTTGACCTCCATCACACATCGGCTTGTCAGTGATGGGGTCTCAGTGACGGTGAAAACTTACAGCATTTTGCTGAATTCGCAGTTGGTTTCCAGATGCACAGGACGTTGAATCAAGTTTGTGGTCGTGTGTTTAGAGTTGTCAGCAAGTTGTTACCAACAAATATGTTACAGTCATGTGGGCTGCAGCCCTTGATCCCAGTAATAATACATTATCATTTTTGATCTCTCAGTAACACAATGCAGAATACACTTCGTTTAATACTGTTTCACGATGCAAATCTGTTTCTTTCTTTCTTTCCCGACTCACTTGTTTGAACTGCAAAAATCTTTGAAATCTTATGTTTAGATTTGAACTTAAATCGTTAAAAAGTTTTATTTACAAATGTGTGCTATATATTACTCTGAAATTTATTTTTGCATACTGTTTCAGATGCACAGTATGCTGTAGGAAGCATGCTAGTGTTGCATTCTGAAAACATAACCATTTTCTCTTTAACTGTGGGACTTAAATTGATTTGGCCACTGGACTCTTTTAGTTAATGGAAGTCATGCTGAAGCACTTGGAGTGAAACATGTGCATCTATGTACCTACTTAACCATATTTTGGGGACAAATTTGTACCCAAAAGTGACCTAAACCTGACAAAATCTCCCAAAACCTCCTTTTGGGTTAGAAATGAGTGGGTTAGAGTTATGTGATGGTACTTATAACTAGCTATACAGTATTGTTCAAAAAGGCCAATAGTATTCACCAACAAACCAAGAAAAAAAAATGGTTTTAAGCTTTTCTATCTTTTGTTGTAGTGTGTCAGTAGGAAATATCAGTTTACATTTCCAAACATTCCTTTTGCCATTAATTGTAATAATCCAGTGAGGTTTTTGTATGGACAAGGAGTTTGACAATAGCTAGAGCTCCACACAAAGATCTGATCTCACTGTCTTCCAGTCCATCTAGAATGACATGAAGAAACAAAAAGAACTGAGACAGACTGAATCTAGAAGAAATTTGGCAGTGTCTCCAAGACGCTTCAAGAAACCTACCTGCAAAGCTACAGTACTGTTAAAAGTTTTGGGCACTTGTGTAAAAATACTGTAAAGTGAGGATCCTTTCAAAAATAATGCCATACATAGATTTTATTTATCAATTAACTTCTATTAACTAAATCAAATCAACATTAGATGTGACCACCCTTTGCTTTTAAAGGTGACATATTATGAAAATCTGACTTTTTGTGTGCTTACGTGCTATAATCGGGTCCGTGGTGCATCTACCAACCCAGAAAACATGAAAAAGAACAACCCAGTAAATTTTTGTAAGCTTGTCTCTGCAAGTTTGTGAAAAAATGAGACGCTCAATTTCACTCCCCCCGTGATGTTGTAAAGGGATCTTATTATAATATTACGTCCCTTAATCTGTACATTTCCACCCACAACGCAGCCAACGGTTGCAAATGACAACGGTGTTCCAGTTCTAACGCCATGGTGAAAAGTTTGAGCAAAGCATGCTAACTGTTCTGTCGTTGACTGCAAATACGAGCACAGAACACTAAAGGTCATTGCACACTGAGTCCGAAATTTTTGCATGCGTTTTTCCGTTTTTTTTTTTCATATTCCCCATACTTTCCTATCAAATTGCATGCGACGGATGCGAAAACGCAGAAAATCGAACCTGATCCGAATTTTTTTTGACGGACGAAAGTTTAGGAGGCAGTGTGCAAACGTGATTGACACAACGTAAGGTCGTATTTATTTTTTAACGTGCGAAAATTTCGGACTCAGTGTGCAATGACCTTAAGGCTGTGACGATAAATCGCAGATCGATTCTGAGACCTTCCGAATGCATTGCGATTCTCTCTGGAATTGACTGTAAGCTTAGATTTTAACAGCAGATGACGCACTAATCTAGTTTTTATCCGCACACTCAAATGCTCGTGAAGAAGAGTGCTGAAGAGCGCTTGTGCGTTTGGCTGAGTCATGTAAATTCACCTTGGCTCAGAATGCTTTTATGATGTGAGATTAATGTAAACACAGCCCACTGTGAACACACTTGTAATTCGCTTCAACCTTTTCGAATTTTATGAATGATTGTTTTAGGTTCAAGTGTGTGTAAGGATTTGGAAACAAGCAGAGTACGACTGTTTCTAAAGCACGCCGTGCCATCTGCTGTTCAAAACTAAGCTCAGAATCGACTCGAGAAAGAATCGCGAAGCATTCGGAAAATCTCAGAATCGATGCTGAATCATTTCTCGATTTGCGATGCATCGATTTATTTTCCCAGCCCTACAGAACACTATTTAGAGTCCCAGTCACAGAGGAGACAAGAGAGCAGTGGACGGCAGTGGATTTGACAGTTTAAGCACAATAAGACATGAAAGAGAACTTAGTTTAGTCCTCACATGCCAAGTGACAGCCGCTTTCTGTGTGTGTGCTTCGGATGTGTGTGTTCAGAAAACCATATATCAGAAGTTTAAACGGATATGGCTTTAAAACTCGTGATTTCAGCGCGATAGACATAATCAAAACCAAACAGATGTTTTTTGGAGTATCTGAGGTACCAGTTGTAAAGGCACAGCCCTCTTCTGGAAAAGGAGGCGGGGAGCAGCAGCTCATTTGCATTTAAAGAGACATGCATGAAAACAGTGCGTTTCTGCTTCCACTCAAAATAGGCATTTTCTAAATGATATAATAAATGATCTGTGGGGTATTTTGGGGACACCAGAGTGTCACACCTGAGGGCATAATATGTCTCCTTTAAAACAGCTTTTGTCCTAGGTACACTTGTTTTTCAGGTAGCTTTGTAGGTAGGTTTCTTCAAGTGTCTTGGAGACATTACACAACAGCAAAAGATAGAAATAACCGTCTTAAAATCTTTTTTTAAATACTATTGGCCTAAGACTTTTGCATAGTACTGTATATAAAAACAATAGAAGTCTATGCAGTGTCCCCATTGTATGATTTTGCACACTGTACAAATTTTGCAAATCCTTAAAGATTCCTCTGATCCCAGACCAAAAATGGGAGTCTTTGAATGGTAGTTTGACATGTTTACTGACAGCTGATTAATGACCAATGCTCTTTGATCAAATTCTGCCAGTGTCAGAAGTTTTGAGGCACAGTCCTGCAGTATGGCTTTTCCTATGATGACCATCAAATCAAAATCTATTACGAGCACAGAACTTAATGACGCAATTAGTGTGACAACAGCAAATCACTACTTACACCACTTGCTTCCATTTTTTCTTTTCAATACAAGCCATTACCAAAATTAACGTTAGAGATTGTTTTTGTTTGCTAGCCACCATTATAGTTCTGCATGTGAATGCGCATCACCATCACTGAACAAGTCACAGAGTAATGATGTCACATCACGACAACTGAGATCCCACAGTGTGACTTGGCTTATAGCTGGGAATATGTTTGTACAGTCTGATATGCAACAATCATAAAGGACTCTTATAAACTGTACAATGTGCACCCAGTTTAAGAGAGTGTGTTTATGTACTATTTATAGTTTTTGAACCTTTTTTTAAAAAATGAGGATCCTGAATATCTACAAAATAATTTTTTGTAGCTTTCAAATTAGTTCACATTTAGGGGTAAAAAATTTTCATATAAAAAGTATTCAATCATTTATTCATTCATTCATTTATGGTGTAGATTTTGGGTTAGTTTGTTATAATTATAATTATTATAATTTTTGAGCCATCACTGAGGTAAAAATGTATAATTTATTTGGTGATATTCAGATTCGGGACATTCCAGCTTCTGAATTTGAGTGCCCTTAATAGATAGATAGCTCATATTTTAAATAACATTCACACTAACTGCCCAGGCACGACAGAAACTCCAAACTCCTGTCTGTGTATCTCTGTGTGTGAGAGAGGTTGTGCACTTGAGAGCTTGTGTATGGATGTGTGTGTGCGTGTGTCCCTTTGCAGAGTGAGTTTATATAAGCTGTAAACAAGAGCAGCTCTGTCCTGCTGCAGGAGAAAGAATGAGAGCGAGGGGAACCAGAAAGAGGGGAGAAAGTGTGTGAATGCATGAGTGTGCGTGAGAGTTTGCTTGTGCTATCTGGTGCTGGATGCTAAAGGAACCGTTCACCCAAAAATGAAAGTTGCTTTTCTCACCCCAAATGTCACTCCAGACATGTATAACATCATTTCTTATGTGGAACAAAAAAGCAGAAATTTAGGAGATTGTTCATGCTGCTCTTTTCCATACGATGAAAGCAAATAAATAAATAGGGTAAAGTTTAAAATTTTGAATATTTTGATGTATTTAACATTTTTTGCATCATTTTAATGTATTATTTTTGCACATATTTGTGAGCCAATTACCATCTATCAGTGAAAAACATGTTTGATTGCTTGTACTTTGGACTGAATGTGTGTACTTTCTGTTGGATGACAGATGTTCTGTGAGTGGTGATCTGTCAGAGGATGGATTGAGCTCTAATGAGGAAGATGGCAACAGTTCTGACTCCAGCAAAGAAGACATGAGCCATTCAAAAGACAAAGAGGTACTACACCTTTACACAGACACACAGGACCACATCACAGCAAAATGGTTGGTAATTTTTGGCATGCCATTAAAGGGAATGTTCCAGGTTCAGCACAAGTTAAGCTGTAGTGACAACATCTGTGATTGCTTCTTCGGTTACCACAGGAAATAATTTCAACTCATCTCTTAGTTAGAGTAAACAAAAACAAAAAATTGTGTTTACACTAATCCACCTACAATGGAAGTTTATGAGGCAGGACATTGCACTGGGTTAAACACTGAAATACACAGTATAGCCACAGGACTTGAATATTATGCGTCAGATTATTGTGACAAAATTGCATACTGGCCTTGAATAACGATTTTTGTTTAATTTGAGCATGGTTTAACATGGTTGCAAAGTAAAAAAAAATTGCAATCAAATATACAGTGGCATGACGCATGCTGTTGATAAATCTTATAAATCTTAACAATCGTTATATAACATCCATCTTCAAAACAACTGCTGATTTAACAAAGGCCATGTGGGCGGGGAAAAATGTAAACCACAAATATCTATTAAAGGTGGGGTAAGTGATTTCTGGTAGCCAATGTTGACATATGAAATCACCAAAACAAACACGCCCCTACCCCAAAAGGGTCTCGCCCCTATTTTGATAGCTCTGCCCCACACATACTTGCGGCAACGATTAGTTCTGTGAAACAAAGCAAAACCAATGTTACTCATCTATCGAGAAGAAACAAAGCAACCTCGGATCCCGATCGCAGGCTTTCCCGCTCCTTGAGTTTTCTCCAGCGCTGGAAAGCTGATCAGATATTTACACGGGTCCTACTTCTTGCCTTATCATAACACCGTGTCTACACCGGACGTGAGCGGTGCGACAAAATACTATAGAATTCATTATAATCAGTGATGCTGTCTACACTGGATGCCGCGCAGCGACACGACAAATCCCACGTTCTATTTATGACACATTGACACAAATTTCAAATGATTTTCAGCGGTCGCTTTGTCACGTCCAGTGTAGACTGCATACCTGTTGCGTCCGGTGTAGACATAGTGTAAGCCTTCTTTTGTTCCGCAGACATTTTCCTCTTTTGTCTTTTATCCACCATCTCTATCTTTCTGTCGTCGCTCGGCTCGGCTAATGTCCGTCATGTGCACTGATGAGCGCTCTCTCCTCGCATCATGAGTAGACACGCCCCTTACTGCTGATTGGCTACAAGTTTGTTTTGGTACTGGCCTGACACGGTTTTCAAAAGCGTTTTTGAAAAAATGCATACCCCACCTTTAAATCCCTAAAATTAAGTCCCATCCTACATTATTTACTTCGGAATATTGTGTTTTCACAAATTATGAAATCACGAATTTCAAGCAACAGTTCGTCCAAAGATGTAAATTCCAAACTCGGAACTAAAGACTTTAGTTCATCTTTAAAACACAAATGAAAATATTTTTAATGAAACCTGAGAAATTTCTATCCCTCCACTGTAAGTCATGTTCACTAAAAACTGAAGTTTCAAAAATCAAGTAATTTGCCGTAACTTTATGACGCGAAGATTTAATGTAGGCTATTATTCACATTGATTAACGCACATTCATAGAGCACATCAATTAAGGTAAATGGAAGCTCCAGTGCAAGCATGTTTTAGTTTCACCAAGAACCAATGAGGTTCATTCTTGCGTGTAACACAAGTATGTTTGAGGTTTAACAGAAACCAATGAGGTTTGTTCTCCTGCATCAAGCAAGTACAGTTGAGCTTCAGTTTACCATATTTGATGTGTGGATGTATGTGTGTTGATCAATGTTTATATGTCAATAAAAGCCTAAATTAAATCTGTTCATCATATAAAGAGATTTGGATTTACCGCTCCATTCATGTGGATTACTTTTACTATTTCTTTATGAACTTTTTGAAGAGTGAATGAAGATGAACAAAAGTCTGGTATGACATGAAGGTGAGTAAACAATGTGAGAATTTAGAACTATCCCTTTAAATGCATTGAGAATGTTGTTATTCATCTTGTATTTAAGAGAAAAACTTTAGAAGAAGTAGGAACTCCAATCACTTGTGGATAAATCAGATTTGGGAAGGTGTGTCCAGCAGACTTTCCGTCTCGAGATAATCCAGAGAGACCCCCAGACACACCCCGATTTGAGAAACAGGGGGTGCTTTCAGTCAAACTTTGTCCTTGTATTTAGACAGACCGCGATCCAAATAAAGACTGCAGCCTCTCACCAGCCCATAACAACACACGCACACACACACACTCACGCTTACATGGAGCAGTGCATTTGTTTTGCTATGAGGCTGTTGGTAATAATGGTTGGATGTAGCAACTGTGTAAGTTAACGGCACTTAAAATTATATAATAGATTCTAAAATGGTCTAATATTATAACAGCATTTTAATGTACATGTCTTCAGGAGGTAGAGAGGGCGAAGAGAAACAAGGTGGTCCACATCGCAATGGAGATCATGAGCTCAGAGAAAGTGTATGTACAGTCTTTTATTAATCCATATTCATATATAATAGTTTATATGAACACATTTATGGGGAAATATTTTGTTGAGTTTATATTTTGGATGTGTGTTTGTGTCTTTGCAGATTTGTGGACGTTCTGAAGTTACTTCACATTGTAAGTCATCACTGTTTTCACTGGATCCAGATTTAATCAAGAGTTATGTTTATAGTGGAAGTGTGGGTTCAGTCATTTGTTAGTGTTTTATTAATTTCATATGAATGTGTTCTGGAATAGTGTTTGATTTTCATGGTCACAGTTGGATCATAGAGGAAAATACACACACAGACACATGTTTCTCAGTTTATTTTTGGATTTAATGAGCGGCTGTATGCTCTGTGTAAGTGTATTATCAGGACAAATGATTACAAGACTACATACATTCAAAACCATCCAATGGTGTTGAAATGTTCCGGGTTCAATACAAGTTCAGCAGCGTTTGATGCATAATGTTGATTGCCACAAAATAATATTTTGACTCATCTCTTATATTTTTGAAAAACAAAAAGGACAAATGAATGGAACACAATGGAAGTCTATAGGGCAAGGTATTTCTTACGTTATTTGAGGCTAAGTTGTCATTACTATAAATACATCAGTCAATAAACTTCAAGTCTGACAGTAGTTGTCAGAAATGTATTATTGAGCGCAGGCAGTTTGCATGCTAAAAGGAGACTGTTAGCGTGCTAAAGCACATAATGTTGTCAACACGCTAAACCCCAAGCAGCAGTGTTATTATAGTATTTATTATAATATTGAATTAACTTTTATTTTTATATTTTAAGTTTTCATTTTATTTTTAGTTTAGGTTTTAGTAATTTTGTTATGTGTATGTTTTATAACATGTATGTTTTTGTATGTTGTATGTATGTTTTTAATTTCTGTTTACCTTTCGATTTTTTTTTCTTATTTAAATGTTATAGTTTTAGCAAATTAACTATTACTTGGGCCAAAATTTCAAAATTTCTATAAGTTTAAAGAAGTTTTTCATCTAATATTTATATTGTATTTTAGCTTTATTAAAAAAATCTAACTATTTTTATTATTTATTTTTAACTTTGTTTATGGGACAGGTTTTTTTTTTTTAGATTTGACAGGAAGCGAAGTGAGAGAAAGAGGGGGGCGGGATCGGGAAACATCATCGAGCTGGGATTCGAACTTGGGATGCTCGTGGTGCAACATCGTTGTATGTCGGCGCTCTGCCCACAAGGCTATCGGTGCAGTAATTAGTTTTATTTTGAGTTAACAATAACAACGCTGCCAAGACATTGCCACTCTTCATTTATCTAATTTAAAGCACCATTTCTAAGAAAAATAAAAATAAAAATCTAGATACATTCCAGTCGACTTTACTAGCCAACTAGTTAGACAAGTAGTGGTGCATCCTAACTAGTGCTGTCAAACGATTAATCACGATTAATCGCATTCAAAATAAAGGTTTTTATTTACGTAATATATCAGTGTGTACTGTGTATATTTATTATGTGTGTATAAATACACACACATACAGTATATATTTTGAAAATATTTGCATGTATTTACATGTAAATATTTATATTCATATAATTTATATTATATATAAATATTTAATATATAAACAACATATTTTTCTTAAATATGTACATGCAGGAGTGTGTATTTATATACATAATAAATACACACATTACACACACATACTATGTAAACAAAAACTTTTATTTTTGATGCGATTAATCGCGATTAATCGTTTGATAGCACTAATCCTAACCCATCCCTATTCAGAGAGATGTAAAGAATTAGAAAGTCAGAAAAAAAAGTGAAAATAGACAGGAAAGAGACGGCAGAGGAAAGACGAGAGGAAGAGCTTGTCCAGAGAGACTGTGGTAGAGGAATAAGAGATCAACGGCAGAGAGAGTTTCGGAAAGAAATTACACCCACCCTCACTTTAACCCACTTGTTTGGCCATGACCCCAAACAGCTGTCCTAAAGACATGAGTGAGTGAGTGTGTGTGTGTGTGTGTGTGTTTGTGAGAGAAAATGTTCTCTCTACTTCCTGTTAAAGCTGTAGATGGACTGGGCTGTCAGTTTATGTGCTTCAGTTTGTTTGTTTTACCCTGATTGTGTTTAGAAATGTTTAGTTGAGCGTTGATAATTGTACCTTGAAAGATTTATTGCGAAAAACTTCAAATGGACTCTTATTTGCACTGTTTGTGGTTTTAATTAAGTTTAAATGCTAGTAAATAAAGTCATGGTTTGTATTCACGGATGTTAAAGCATGTTTTTTTGCTATTACTCCTCTTGTCTAGCTGTCTCTGTTTTGTTGGCAGTAGCTAACATCTCCATTTCTGTGTCAGGATTTCCGGGATGCGGTTGCCAAAGCGACTCGTGCGAGCGGGAAGCCGCTGGTGGAGGAGAAAGTGTTGAATCAGATCTTATACTATCTGCCTCAACTCTACGAACTCAATAAAGACCTGCTGAAAGAACTGGAGGAGAGAGTGGCCCACTGGTAACGCACATAAACAATATGAAAGCTAAAGGTGTTGTGAATGAATTTCATGTAAATTTTGTGTTTGAGTAGCATGTATGTTTTGTCGATAGCAGCAGAGAGGGTTCAAAAAAGGATGCAAAAGAATGAGGGTATTTAGAAGTTGGATGGCATTTATTGATCTTTTTAAGAAGTCTAAATTATAATAAAAATTCCTACGTTTCTCAATTTTGTTTCTGGGCAACTTTCTGAATACTGCAGGTCTGATCATCAGAGATTGGCTGATATCTTTGTTCAGAAAGGTCCGTATCTGAAGATGTACTCTACCTACATACGAGAGTTTGACCATAATGTGGCTCTGCTGGATGAACAATGTCGCAAAAATCCTCCTTTTGCCAACGTTGTGCGTCAGTTTGAGGTAGGAGTTTGTGCGTGTCCATCTTTATGGGAATAAATATCCTTATAATGATGTAAAAAATACACTCTCTCCATGATGAAAAGAGATTAATAAACAGAATAACATGTTAATTAAATAAATATTCTGTTCAATTTCTATATGTATATGAAACCATGATATAAAAACCGTATATACAGTACATAACGAAAACAGCAGACGGTCATATTGAAAATGCAAATTCATTCTCTGCCAGCAGGTGGCGCTTTTGGAGCAGCGGAAATAGTGGTTTCCCCGGTAACAGCTGTAATATAAAGCATTGAATGCTATTTTTTCAGACAATACAGGAAAGATGGAATGAAAATGATATCGAAACTTTTCAGAAAACAGTCGGTTCCATTCAAAAATTAATTCATATAAAACACCTGCGCCGCGTTTTGATTTTGTAATGTGCAGTGCTCTTGTTTATTCAACGAAGTTAAAGCCTTTTGGAAAATCTATTTGTGGCAGTCAGTTGTTGATATTGTATGGGAAACACTGGACACTGTTTTAGTAGTTGTTGCATGATTCTACACATACGGACAATGAAAAATGCTTTACTTATTGCATGCTTATTTTAACTAAATTTTAATTTCAGCAAATATACTTATAGTCAAGTATAGGTGTTTTTTAATACTTTTTTAATACATTTGCAGCTGCATTTTATTGTTGATATTTTAACTATTTAATTGTATTTGTTTAACTTTATTATTAATGTTATCACTAATAATAATTATAGAAAGCAAAAAAGAAGCTTTCTCCAATCACATTGTATTTAGTAGATCAAAAAATATTTCTAATGTATCTGATATTAAAATTTACTTTTGAAATGATCTAAAATTATAATCTAAGCTGTATAACATACTACATAACACACAGTGCATAATATACTGTTATACTGATTAATCAATGCTGAGTGCTCTTTTGTTAAAGGGGATATGTGAACTTTAGAACAGGGAAACCTGTTTGAAAACAGTCATTTACTGCGTTTCCATTACCATTATTGCAAATTGAAATTTTGAAAGTTTTTTAATCAACATTTATAAAATATCGCAAGCGTTTTGCACAAATCTGTAATGGAAGCCAGGCCAGTGTTTTTCCATTTGGCAATGCTTCACATTTAAGATTTCGCTCTTTTATTCTTAGATGAGTCCTCGCTGTGCTAGTCTTGCTTTGAAGCATTACCTGCTGAAACCGGTGCAGCGGATACCTCAATACCAGCTCCTGCTCACAGGTACACACCATCAGATGAGTACACATTGCAATCAACAGTAGAACAAGTGGATATCAGGCCCATTGCAGGAATCCAAACACAGCAGATATATCATTTGTTTTAGTTAGTGGACTTTTTGAGTTTTGGCTAGATTTGGCTGAGGAGGGACCGTTTGGTCAAATTAAAGTGAATTTAATTTTCAAAGGTTTTCTTGCATTGGACAAATTTATGATTAAAGTAATTCAAGTAATTTAATGAATACAATAAATGTCTGTAACCAATTTTGAATCTTCCAGTTAATTTTCATGTCTCTTTCAGATTATTTGAAGAACCTTCCTGAGGATTCATCCGACTATAAGGACACACAAAGTAAGATCACACCATTTTCCCTAGAAATGATACACACTAGAGCAGGGACTCCTAATATGCAGCTAAGGTGCCACTTTTAGTAAATGAGCAAGGCCCAGTAAATAAATAAAATGACCTGGTAAAATTCACATTAACCAACAATTACAGCTAGGGCCATTGTCTTAGACCAGCATCATATTTTTAACCTCATTCATCAAAATCATAAATGCTGGTGACAGACATTCCTAATTTTCTATCTATCTTTCTGTCTGTCTGTCTGTCTGTCTATCTATCTGTTTTTTTGTTTTTTTAATTCACCCTTTCTATTTTCTAAATGCATGTTATTGATCTTATTGACATTGGCATTCATCTGTTTCACTCAGACGTCTGTAAAAATAAGGAAGAAAAGATCGGACACTAAATAAAATTTTTAAATCAAATTTACAATAATTGATCTGTAAGTAAAAAAAAAAAATCTGTGAAGCTTTTGACTTTATTTTTTTGTATGGAAAAAGTGAAAATGTTATTGAACTTCTGTTTGTTTGGTTTACTCAGCTGCTCTCAGTGTGGTGAAAGAAGTGGCGAACCACGCGAATGACATCATGAAGCAAGGGGTAACTCAACAAACACAACCAAACCGCTATTAAGACCTCATAAATATGAATGACTTTGACTTATAACACACATCTCATTTTTCTAGGATAACTTTCAGAAGCTGATGCAGGTTCAGTACAGTCTGAATGGTCACCATGAAGTCGTCCAGCCTGGCAGGGTAAGAAACTTAATTACCACTGATTCATCATGTCCGAGGAGTGCCTGAGGTCTCTGTGTTGCTAATCTAACATGCTCTTGTTGAATACGCAGGTTTTCTTAAAGGAGGGCACTCTGATGAAACTCTCCAGGAAAGTTATGCAGCCCAGAATGTTCTTCCTGGTAAGAAACTGTGGTCAAATATGTTGAGATCTAAATGATGATAAAATGTTTATTATAGTGCTGTCAAACAATTAATCCTGATTAATCGCATCCAAAATAAAAGTTTTTGTTTACATAATATATGTGTGTGTGTACTGTGTATATTTATTATGTCTATGTAAATACACACACATGCGTGTATATATTTAAGAAAAATATGTTATGTTTATATATTAAATATATTTATGTGTAATATAAATAATACAAATATAAAAATATACATGGAAATATTTTCAAAATATATGTATGTGTGTGTATTTAAATATACATAAATATATGCAGTACCCACACATATTATGTAAACAAAAACTTTTATTTTGGATGCAATTAATCGTTTGACAGCACTAGTTTATTATAAAATGGACAGTGTTATTTTAGTATATTTTATATACTGTTATAGTGTTTGTTAATGTTTTTTTTTTGCTTTTGCTTTTATTTGACGTTTTCTCTTTGTGTTTTTGTCATTTTAATTATTACTTTGTTTTAAATATTGATATTTAGGTTACATGTATTTTTATTTCAGTGTAGTTTTTATTTATTTCAAGTTAGTGCAACAACTTTAACTTATTTGAGTTAGTTGCCAAAGCAACATTTCTAATTTTCATCATTCATTTAGATTAAGTTTTTCATCTATGTCCCTATCTTATTATCTCTGCTTATTTGTTTTTATATGCTTTATAAATAACTGCACAGTCTATGGAGTGGACCTGATTTACATTTCACTACTGGTTATATATTATCTATATAACTGTGTATGCGACATAACAATTTTGCATCATATTATTTATATTTTTCAGCTTTTTTTCAGTTAGCACAAACATTTTTTAATATGTTAGTTTTAGTCAATGATAATAACCTGGAAAATTGATATTTCCAACTCTGAATTCTAATCATATTCAAGGTAGTAAAACTAAAAAAGACAAAGAACTGTGACCAAAAACCAATATTACTATATGCATTAATGTGGTAATTTACAATACAGGAAATTGTTGCATATGACAGGAAAATGTGGATGGTGTAACACTATATTTGGACATCCAGTAAATTGTCTTTCTCTTAACAGTTTAATGATATTCTGCTGTACACAACACCCGTTCAGTCTGGCCAGTATAAAGTCAACAGCATGCTCTCTCTGGCTGGCATGAAGGTCAGATATCCACCATCATAATACATAATACTACATAATACACACACACACACACACACACACACACACACACACACAAGAAATGTAACGTGTGTGTCCCACGTCTTCGATAGGTGAGCAAACCAAGTCAGGAGGCCTATCAGAATGAGTTAAACATTGAGAGTGTGGAACGCTCCTTCATACTGTCTGCCAAGTAAGAAATACACACACACACACACACACCCACATGTAATGATTTATGTGTGAGGTCTACATAAAAGAAATATCAGCAGTGGAAAGAATAATTATACACGATAATTATCCTTTGATCACTTGTGCCAAAACCATTTTTGGTACTTATGTTTAATTCAATTGAAATCACAGACTGTAAATGATGTTTGCAGTTCAGCCACAGAAAGAGACGAATGGCTAGAAGCCATCGCTAAAGCAATAGATGACTACACCAGAAAGAAGATTTCTTTCTTTTCCAGTCGAAGCCAAGAGGTGGGTGCATTTAAGTGTGATTG
>JAFVLL020032626.1:0-13846 GCA_021397915.2 Tor tambroides | reverse complement strand
CTTACATTTTTTGTAATCGGTCTCTAAATGTTTGTATCTCAGGGGATACGTCACTCTTTTAGGGGTATAAATCAAGATATAAAAACATATATATAGACTGAGATTTTGTGGCTTGTGTTTTAGAAAATAAAATCTTTTTTGTAATCTTGACAAAACACATATAGTTGGAAAGTGACAGTCAATGTTCCATATTTGGTGACTGTTTTGTAATAGAAGTGATATTGTGACAGAAAATGATTGATTTGTGACAGAAAACTGCATCAAAAAATTTGGGTGTAACCCAGTAGTTATTTTTGGTATAGTGCCCAAACAAAATCTCACAGGAACCACAATTGTTGTGATATCAACTTCAAATTTGGAACATAACTTGGTTAGACATATGGCTTTGATTTTATTGTGATTTATTGCGATACTTTATAACATGTTTCAATTTAAAGTGCAACATATGTTATAAAGTATTTATTTTATATAAAATAAAATAAAAATTAGTATACTACATTATCTTTACTGCAAACTTAAACTTCTATAACTTTTTTATTCTTTCTTTTTTTGAAATGCTTTCACTTCAGCAATAATCTGCTATGTATCTTCTTTAAAAAGAGATCAACCTTAGGTCTGTATTCCAAAGCGTTCAAGAATTACAACCATGTTGCAACAAGCATTGATAAACAAGTGTTCTGTTTTCAGTGAATTTATACCACCAGAGGGGCGACGTATCCTGTGGGATACAAACATTAAAATAAAAAATAAGAGTCATGTTTTGAAATAGCAATAAATTAATTTTCTGATGTCTCTTTATGGTTCTGCCCTTTTTAGGGTTAAAATAAAATAAAAACTAATTTTTATCATTTATAATCAATTATGATTTGAAATAATTTTGCTCATAAAATATTTTTTAATAAATTCTATAAATGACATTGCATGGAGAATATGGGAATAAATGTAGCAATAAAACGATACTAACTGCTTCTAATTCAACTCAAATTCATTGTTCACGCTTCAAGTTTAGCGCTTTCACACCTGTTCACAGATAGAGTTACAGCGTGCAATAACTCTCCATTTCTGATGTGACAGCTCTCAAACAATGAGGGTTTTAGACTGTGTAACCTGACAAGGTTTCTATTTCTACCCAAATAGCTTAAGGACAGGGAAATGTTGAGTGCTAACACCCAGCTAATAGGACCTAACCTGCTGAAACAACAGTGCATTCAACACATCTAATGAATCAGGGGAGATCAGGGCACATCACTTATAGCTTTAACCGGCCCGCAGTTTTCAACATAGGCTCTTTCCTCTAATATGTGACAATAAAGGAGTCTCCTGGCTTTGTGCCTCTGCTGACAGAGGGGACCCTTGGCCCCCAGTCATGCATTTGCAGGTAATCTGCCTGGGTACGTCTGAAACGAGGGAGAAGGGGGGTAGGAGATGAGAGAAAGAGAGTGCAAAGACATTGTCAAGGCAAGTTGAAGAGAGAATGGAATGTAAACTTGTACTTGAGTAAAGGATGTAGAAATGTTTCGACAAAATGGTGACACATAGTGATTTTATGCCGAGCCCACATGGTGTTGCACTCCATAAGCACATTTATTAGTGCCTGAAGCAAAAATGTTAAAGGAAAGTCATTCGGAATTATATGAGGGTGAGTAAATGACGACAGAATTTTGGACTTTAAGAAAAGTGTAGGCAACCATGTCAAGAAGTGATTTTATTTGGACTGTGGTCAGGGGAACAGTTGAGCTCCATGTGTTGCTGATGAGGCAACAGAAGCCCTAGTGAATTGTGGGTTTGTGACATGGAAGTGAACCGCTGCACTCAATGTGACCACGGCAACTGCTCTTGGGGGTGGGGGGGGGTTTGGGGGGTCTGCTGTGCAACACAAAACAGAGAGTATCTGTTTAAGGAGAGCTGGAGTGGCACCTGTCTCAGCTGCAGAGACAGCGCAACTTATGGACAAACCATTTCAGGCCATTTTGGGGCTGTAGATCCTACAGGGAGACCACCAGAACTTGTGGTTTTACTTTTTAATAGTTGCTGTGGGGGCAGAGGTCAGATTTAGGAAATCCAGGTGATATTAATACATTCCAACAGTTTCTTTATAGAATTGTTTGCTAAAATATTACATTTTCATCTATCTATCTATCTATCTATCTATCTATCTATCTATCGAAATAATTTATATTATATTATATCATATTATATTATATTATATGAAATATTATGTATGATACACAGACACACACATATAAACATGTAAACACACACATATAAACACACAATGTTTTATTGTTATAAATTAAATACATTAAATAAATATTACAAATGACATGAAAATTATCCAAAAAATCGTTCATATTTCCCATTACAATCCAGCAGCCAATTACCAACCAATTAAATACCAACCAGCTAAAATCTTTAAAAAGATTTGTACAGCTAGAATATACCTACATAAAAACGAATACAGAAAATCTAGAAGGAAAAATGAATACAGAAAAAGGGGACATAACACACCCACATCTCATGTTGATCTTGAGTACCTATATAGCGTTGTTTATAGCTCCAAAGAGTCTTTAGTTTTACCATAATTATAAAAGAAAGATACAGCTTTCCGATTCTCTCCGAAAACAGCCGAGCTCCTGGAGGTTGTTATTAAGGATATGCTTATGAAACAGTGTAAGAAAAATATGGCTCAAATTCAAACAATTTCAGAAAGATTAAAAGCTAATAATCAAGTTAATGATCATATAGCCTATCATATAATATATACAGTCATTATACAGTCACTCACACACACACACACACACACTGTGTGTGTGTGTGTGCTTCAGCTTTGTTTCATGACGCAATCGAATACTTGAATCAGCGTTCTGAATCGATTCATGGAAATGACCAGTTTGAAACGATTCAAATAAATAGATCGAATTTGCAAATTAATGCTGTTTGTGTTAAATTAGTGATGCTAGGTCAACATTTGTATTATACTCGGTCATCGTTCACTACACCTGCCTCAGGTCCGAATAAGGATACTTTCGTGTACTAATAATCAGTGGTACATGACATGAGTATTATAGGCTATCCGAATTCGAAGCTTTCATGAAACAAATGGACTTTTAACACATGAAATAGTGAACCCTGGGTCATTCTAAACTCCGGGTAAATGGAATCTTGCTTCACGTTTCACACTGCTTATACTTTACCCAGGGTTAAAAGTTAATTCTGGGTATTCATAAGCTGCCGTTTGACACTGCACATTCCTAAACTCCGGGTTAAAGTCTTCATTTGCATATTTGCGGCGTCAGTGTGATTGGACGAACGCGGCACGCGATGTGTTTACATAACAGCTAGTACTGCGCATCCACATATTATATATTGCTGACTGTCAAATCATGTTCTCCAGAATAGATGTTTCGGACTATAAAGGTAAGAATAAAATGGTCTCTTCTTCACTTCAATTCACGTGTTTTCCGTCACCATTTGACAGTTTTCCCCTCAAACGCTAAAAAGAACCATGTACCCCAGAGTGCAGCCTGGACGATGGGGCGGGTAGACAAGTGTCGCTCCGCCCACCCCCAATTCCATTGGTTTATAACACGGCAAATCTTATTGCGCTTAACATTTCTGTAGTACACCCAAACAGCGTACATCATTCATAAAGGGTGTTTCTCAAACGGAAGGCTGCATCCTACCGAGGCTGCGTCCTTACTAGTTCAGTCCTTCAGAGTCTTGTAGGCTAGAGTCCTTCTCGCCATATAAACGCTAGAATGAGACGCTCTAGTAAGTTCGTGTGGCTTGTTGTCACATATGTTCCCGCCCTCACCGTCACGGCACGAAAATACTAATAAAACTTAGTTTTGGAAAAATACTTTGTATTACAAATCTTTCTATTATTTGGCTTTCTATTAATGCAGTACAATAAATCACAGCTGTCTACAGTCTCCCCATGGCTTAAGTTATTAGCAGTTTAGCGTTTATTGAGTAATTTACACCAAAACAAAAAATAACATCTATGCTTAAAGCTTTACCTTGATTGAATTGTGTTTTTATACTTAATTTTTAGCTGCTGCCACGTTCTTGTTCTCTTTTTCCTATTTTATTTATTTTTTAGTTTTTTGTGGCCATGGGATACCATTAAAATGGATATTAGTTCAATAATTTACAGTTTTCACCTCTGATATTATAACAGTTATTAAGTTCTTGACAGTTATTAAGAATTAAAGTTACGCATTGACGGAAGTACGTGCGCTGACGTCTTTTGGCGGGACCTGTTGCCATGGTGAATCGTAATTTCGGCGCTCCGGTGATCATGACTTTTCATAGTCGTGGTGCACGCGCTTAACTCAGAGTCAGCCTACTTAGAGTTGAGTAAACTAACTCAGTTCAGCTGTTCTGTAACCGAAAACTCAGAGTTTCCCATTTCAGAGTAAGTCAACTCAGAGTTCAAGTTTAAACTCAGAGTTGGTTGAACCTCCTTATTGAAACGGGCCCCTGGTGCGTGCACCCGATGAAACCGTCAGAATGCGCATGCTCAAGCGTCTACACCATTAAGCTCTGCTGTATTATAAACCAATGAAATTGGAGGTGGGCGGAGCGACACGTGTCACCCCACCTTAATGTGTCGCCCCGCCCCATCGCCCAGGATGCACTGGGGCTACTCAAAGGAACAAGTGCGGTGTTTCTGTGTCTGTCCAAAGCACATGGCTATGAGGCACACGACTGGATGTCTGTTGCTGCTCCAGAGCAGGGTTTCATAAAATGCGGTGCCAACCCCGCTTAAATTACATTTGTGAAATGTTCCTTTACCCAGGCTTAAAAGCTGTGTTTAGAACAACCATAACCCAGGTTAAGCGCAGTGTGAAAAGCCCTAAGGTTATTCCTTGCAGACACAGAAGTTGAGGTGCATTTGAGACATAATTTGCACTTAGGCCTATTTAGTATATTTGTTTTATGCTTGTTGTATGTCATAGATCAAAAAACATGGTTCAGATGACACTGTAGTATGTTCGAGAATATAGTTACTACACATACAGTAGGCTACGTGAAACATTTTTCTAGTATGGTTGGCCAGTATATTGAAAATCTGCATTATTTTGCTGAATTTAAGTAGGTAGAGAGATTGACAGACAGATATATAGATGGATAGATTAGGGTGAATTGTAGTCGTGTAAGTAAGTGCGTGACACACCTGTTGCTGTTTTGGGGCAGTGATGAAGTGGTGACCCAGACTGAGGAGGAAATTTGGAAATCCACACTGTCTGGATCAAATCTTCACTCACTGAGAGCACAGCGTCAGCTGTGAATTTGGCTCCCAGTGCCATTCGAGTGTCAGTAGATACAGTGCACTCACAGATCCACACAGTGTCTCCATTCAGTCGTCTCCTCCATAAAGCTGTGCTTTAGACACGCTCATCATGATGGCCCTTACACATCTCCTTGTTAAACAGGCCTTGGGCCAGTAAATGATCTTTCTGCTATATTGAATTTAAAATATGTTGTACATTATGCGAAAATGTTTGTATTTAAAAAAAAATCATGTACACAGACAACACGCAACCCTTAAAAGTGTTCTATGAACAGAATATTTTGCAACTCGAAAACTACAGAGAACATTTTATATGGTAGGAATGTTTGAGCTTTGATTCCCGAAATAAATGGGCTTTTGATTTTTGCTACATCTGTGTATTTGGACAGTGCCACTTAAAACCCTTTGAAATGGCAATGCAGAGGTTGGTTATTGCAGTGTGCATAAGATTCTCTCTATTCAGAGATGAAATGAAAAAACTACATCAACTCTGCATATTAACTTGAAACGGATATGTGCCAAAATTCAGCACGGATGATTTTTAATTACTTTTTCATTCACGGTCAACTTTTAATTACAGAAACTGATTATTTATCCTTGCCAAGTTCTTCTATTATTCCGTTTGGACAGTGTTAAAACGTCCTTTCAGAAAACACTTTCTCCTGCTTCATTGTTAAAAATAAGCCACTGCCCAGACATTCAAATATCAAACTCAATAGCCCATACAAGTGTCATTATGTTTTGTTAAATGCAATTTCCATTCATTTTTTTAAAAGTTATTCTTACTGTTAACAATCGCAAGGCCAGCTATTTAAATTGATGTTTGAATAACCCAGTGGTTTGGTGGAGCTATTTGGCCATCCTAGCTGGTGCAGAAAGGACTAATGGAGAGTTTCTGCTGTGAAGACCTTGAAAGTTCAGGGATTTTCGAAGTGTTAATGTGCTTCTGCTGAAGAATTACCTGCACTAATCAATTTGAAATCTCCTGTTTCCACTGTCAAACCACACATGTCAGTCATGTGGTTCCTTTGTTTATTTGTGATTAAGGAACATGAAAAGGAAAACCTCAATTTTGACCCTTCAGATAAACAATGACCAATTTGGAAAATTTACTTGGGATTCATCAGCACATGTTCTACGTGCATTACAGTTCATCTGAGGATAATGTCTTGTACTTGGACTGATGCTCAGGAAGACATTTTCATTTTCAAGTGTTTTTTGTTATTGAAAAAAAGGATGTTTTTCTCCTGAACAATGCGTTGAAAATTGCTCTGTATACGAGCACCAACATCCAATTAGCTAGTTCTCAAAAGAGCATACGTCTGAGATGCTTGTTTAGACTAGAACTTAAAATAGACCATTTCATGGAAGAAAGTGCGTTCTTCTCCGGTTACCTATTTGGAAGAACTCCTGAGTTTTGTCTCATAAAGACTACAAAGAGATGCTGGTATTGAAACATGAAAAGAAATCATTTAAAAGTGTGCAGCTTGTACAAGCACAAGGTCATGTTATGGTTGTGTACAAAGTACGTGTCGTGCAGAATATAATTTTTGACAAAAAATGTTATTCAAACGTTACAGCATTTTGGTAATTCTTTATATTTACATGTTAAGTGTGTAATTTGGTTGTGAATAAATTTTTCTTGTTTCTCAGATCAGAGTTCGTGAGGGAACAACAGGGGGTTTGAGTTGATTTGATTTGGTTTTGAGTTGAGTTGAAAAGCTAATAATTAATTAAGTCATAAAATGTACATTTAATATAAATAAACTAATTTTAAAATAAAGAAAGGAAAATAAAAGACTGAAAAAAAATTTACTCTGAAGACTTCATTGAGTGCAAACCATTCTTTTATTGCTAAATGATTTGGGAAAAATGTGAAACCTCTTTACAAGAACCAACTCTAACATTTTTCATGTTTTAAAAACTCTCTTACCTCTTGAATTTTTATAGGCCGCATTCATAGACCCATTCATTATGACTGTAAAATAATAACAATAATTATTATAATTACAATTAACAATAATTTTTATTGTGAATTGGGGTTGCAAAGGGGTGAAAAATTTCCAGAAATTTTCCAGGATTTTTATAAAATTTTCAGAAAATGTTGGAAATTTAGAAAAAATTTCATAAAGTTTACAGAAATTTTCTGCCCATTTGCAGCCCTATTAAAAAAAAAAAAAAAAAAAAAATATATATATATATATATATATATATATATATAGTAATAATACTATTGTAGTGCAAAATGATTTTTAATAAAATAATTTTATTTTAGCACAAAAATAAACATATTAATTACATATTCATTTTTTTCATTTTCAAACATTAAACCATAGACCTTTTATATTGGCAACTTTTCGGCAAATAAATGTATGCTCTGCGAAGCATTGCACTGTTCTGTTGACAGTGTGTTGTTTAAGATACAGCGCTCCAGCATCTCATAACAGCTTGATTCACAGTAAATGAACCAAACCATTCCAAGAAAATTCTGTTATCATGAGTTGTGCATGTGTAATTGGTCACAATTCTTTGCTTCAAACCCACAGCGCATATAAATTAAATCACAGCCACTGGGATTTGACAGTTATCCAGATCTCAATATTTCATTTTTGTCACATAGCCCTAACTGAGAGAACAAGAGGAATCAGCATCAAATGTGTTATATTATTGTCAGATACTTTAACCAAATGATGTGCATGTTTATTTACTGAAAGACATTCAAAAACGAAAGTATGTGCAAATCAGTATGCAATGGCAAAGAAACAGCTTTTCTTTTCAGGAATTAACTCCTTTTACTCCATCATTTCTCACTGTGCCCATTCAATTAAAGATGCACTTAGGGGTTGCGATTAAGTTGGACAGGTCACAAGTGGGGCATCTGCGACGTGGAGGGGGAAAAAATCAAGGAGGAAGATATTAGTGCTGCATTTTCACAGGGGCAAGAAAGTCCACCTGGCTCGAATGTGTTTTGGCCTCAGTCCCAGCTCCTCATCAAACCCATGACTGTCAGTCAGTGGGCTATTTCTGGCAGGGACTTGGATCCAGGGCTGGGCCCATTAGTGGTTAAAATTAGGGTGGCCCGCTTGTAACAACACACACTCTCTTCCAACAAAGGCGTGCGACGGTGAGGATAACGGAGCGCTAGGGTGCGGTGTCATGGTCATGTGCCGTCCATCATCATTGGGTCCTGTGATTCGTGAGACAGCTGAGAGCGAGGGGAGCGGGGGCCTGTTTGTGGGGTTCTGGGTAGTGGAGGACGCCCTCAGGCCAAAGCTTTTTGTGCAGTATGAAGTCATGAATGGGGTCCTAAAACATTATCAGTGTTGGCTGATTGAAGCTCACTGGAGAGACAACTAGCACGTGTGTATGTGCGTTTGGGATCAAATGGGTTAGCTGACAAACGAATCGCTATCTTTGTGTTTTTCAGCTCCGCTGGGGCGATTAGAGCAGCCGGTGGACAATGCAACACAATATAATGTGATTTGATTGTGCCTCTGCAGACCACATGGGCAGATGTGTCCTTGGTCTCTGAGCCCTCTATTGAAGTTTTTGTCTTATTTATAAGAGGCCATTAGGACTGTGGGACAACACACATCTCTGCAAGAATATAAAATGCGTTTATTTAACAAAAAATTATATATTTAAATTAAATCTAAGGATTAGCATTTAACCAGTATTTGTTTTTTCGACCTAAATATTCTGCCCCTAGAAAAGCAGCTTTTGGGAAGTAATTTATTAAAAAAAAACAAAAAAAACAGAATGGAAACAATTATTGTTTTGCTGATTTGAGATTTATGAATGTCTGATTTTTCTAATACACATTGTACTGTTACTGTATGACTAGCTGAATGTGTAATGCACATTTGTCTGAATGGTGACAGAAAGCTAAACCTTGCGGTAGTACTTAGGGGCCATTTACTTTTTAGTACTGATGCAGTGGCGTAAAAGAAATGGTTAAAATAAAGTTCATGGAATATCTTTATCATCAGTATTATGATTAGTATTTGTAGTCAAGTTGTCACTGTGTTGGTAGAAAATGTTGTTTGAATGTCCTTATAAAGTTAGCTTTTAAAGGTCATGGCAAAATTCTCTAAATGTTCTGATTACATTAAAAGATGTTCAAATAATAGATAATAAATAATAAATAATAGATAATAGCTTAGATGACATATTTTAGTCATATTAAGCCATGACTCCCTTTGTGACATTATAAATCAACATTCCAAAAGTTTGGGGTCGGTAAGATTATTTTATTTTTAAAGTCCCCTGTGCTCATCAAGGCTGCATTTATTTATGCATGCCAAGGCTGCATTAAATAAAGTAAAATGGTAATATTTTGAAATATTGTTACAATTTAAAATGAATTCGAATATCTTTAAAATGTCATTTATTCCTGTGATGCAAAGCTGAACTTTCAGCGTCATTACTCTAGGCTTCAGTGTCATATGATCCTTCAGAAATCATTCTAATATATCTTTTATATATTTTCAGGATTCTTTGATAAATAGAAAGTTCCAAAGAACAGCATTTATTTGAATCATTTGTAACATTATAAATGTCTTTACTGTCACTTTTGGTCAATTTACTGCATCCTCTGCTGAATAACAACATTAATGTCTTTCATGAAAAATCTTACTGAACCCAAACTCTTGAACTGTTATATATTTTTTTCAGAAAGGTTATTCTAACATTCTGCTCACATCAAGAAAACTAGATTGATTGGTCTGTAGTCATTCCACAATACAGTAACCATATTGCTTCAGATTAAATTTATTTTAATAATTGGAAGTCGCTTTTAGAACATTTTATTAACATCTGTGTTTGTTTGTGTGTTTTATAGGTGGGGCCAAGCAGACGAATAATGTGAAACGATGAGAGGCAGCTGATGACAGTGAAATCAGATTAGCAGAAAAACAAGTGTAAGGTACATACCGCAGGAGCACCTAAAGCCGCCCAGTGCCTGCAGACTGACCCCGGTGGTGACAGAGGCAGCTGTCCTGTCTTTTTTGCCCTTCTCTGTCGCCATTAATTTCCCACAAAGGCCCCCAGTGACAGTTCCCTCATAGTGGCCATACTTGGAAACAAGGTGCATGACAGGCATGGGGAGAATGGGATACACAATTTGGGCTCATGAAAACAGTGCTGAGGGACCACAGACAGTGACACCTGGAAGGAAACCTTTGCACTTCCTTGCAATTATCCTGTGTTAAATCATGACTTCTTATACATTTTAAATGCAGTAAAAAATAATAAAATAAAAAATATATACACTACCTTCCAAAAGTTAGGGGCCGGTAAGATTTTTTAATGTTTTTGAAAGAAGTCCCTTCTGCTCACCATGGCTGCATTTAATTGATTAAATATAACATTAATGTTGTGAAATAAATTCATATTTGTGACGTCCATTACTCCAGCCTTCAATGTCACATGATCCTTCAGAAATAATTCTGATATGCTGATTTGTTGCTTAAGAAACATTTCTTATTATAATCAGTGCTGAAAACAGCTGTGCTGCCGATTTTTTTTTTTTTTCAAGATTCTTTGATTATAGAAATAAAATAAAAACAGCTTTTATTTGAAACTGAAATTTTCTGTAACAATGTAAAAGTCACTTGTAATCAATTTAATGTATCCTTGCTGAATAAAAGAATCAATTTCCTTGAAAAAAAAAAATCTTGCTGACCGGTAGTTCAGAAATATTTGTTTTGGAAACGGTTATGCTACTGTCAGGCTCCTGAAAATGTAGTCACATTAGTTGCACTGCTAATTTTAGTAGTTATTTCTCAATGTTGAAATGCATCATGCAACAATTTGACAATTAAATGTAGGCACTGATTATGTGGTTTAATAATGAGTTTTAATAATTATAAAATATTTGTTATGTATTATGCATTTTTTAAAGAAAATATTTTTATATATATTTTAAGAAATCACTTTGAATTATACTAAAATTTGATTCAGCTGAACTGGATGATGAGCAAATTTTAGATTTCATGTTGCATTTCATTATCTAGGAAAAAATTGTGATGAAATCAAATTTTTGTTAAACATTAGAAACACTTCGGAAGAAATAACGAGTTTTGTAGGTTTGATCATTTTACAGATTTAATATTAAATTGCTAGTAAAGTAACTCTTGCTATGGTTTCTTAAGAAACCGTCATCTATCTGGTCGTTGCTCCTCAGGCCCCCAAATATTGCCTCTCAGCTATGTAAATGAGATATGTTAATGAATAGCTTCTTTCACCACATGGAGTGCAAAGCAACTATTCTGTCTATGTGTACCTAGGCTTGTGTTTATGAAGAGAGTGTGCCAAGCACTCAGAGTAAATGGGGGTGGGATGGCGCAGTGGATAAGACACATGCCTTTGGTGTGAGAGACCCGGGTTCGAATCCACTGTGTGACACCAATGTGTCCCTGAGCAAGACACTTAACCCCTAGTTGCTCCAGAGGCGTGCGACCTCTGACATATATAGGAATTGTAAGTCGCTTTGGATAAAAGCGTCAGCTAAATGAATAAATGTAAATGTAAATGTAGTAAATGAAAATATACACTGGGAGAACCATCCCAGGCATCTCCTATAACAAGCTGCAGAAACTCTCTAAAGCATTGCTGCTATGTTGTGGGGAATCTTGAGAATCTGAAGCTTAAACCACCGTGCCTTCAAGCCTTCAGCGAGATCTCAGGGATGAGGGGGTGACTGTGGATCATCACTACCCGCTCACACGATTAAAATGATTTTCCAGGATCTGGGCCACAAAGGTTTATGTCACGGACAGCTGGAAAGTGATTTGCTGGAGTCTTAGTTGAACGAGTTGAACGTCATTGTGTGGTCTTGACTAAAACCTAAACTTAAGCCACATGTGTCTTGACTGATAAAAGATGAAAATGCAGAGTGATAGTGTGAATACTGGGTGCTAAAGTGAGCAATGAACTTGGAGAATGCACACTTTTACAGCATGGCACCTTGGGAAACATGCCGCTGGAGTAATGCGCTTGTTCCGCTCAGAAACTCGCTGATAGCATCATGTTCCGCGTGGCAGGAATTCCTGATTCTTGTGGTGTCTCAATAAAACCACATATAGTAAATAAACATGACCGTACAGTATTAAAACGCATCATCTTACTCAATATAGAGTGTCAAAAAGTCAATCACAGATGTTGATATAGATGCAGATGAATGTCATTGGGTCTCATTCGTTTAGTAAAACCATTTTCCGTATGTAAAACCATACAAAAATTGCGGCTTTCATTCAATGTTTTATGAAAGAATGGTTTTCCAAATAATTTTAAAATAACTGGGTTTATAATGTGACTCATTTTTAATATATAGTGTTTAAAAAAAGTGAAAAAGTATTTTTTTTTTTTTTTAAATAATTGGGTCAACAACATGACTTAATTATTTTTCGGTGTCTGGAAAATTTATTATATAATATATTTGTTACTCTTATCCAGATTATTATCCAGACACCAAAATGTTTTTTGTCACATTATAAACCCAATTATTTAGCAAAAATAAAAAAATAAAAAAATAAAAAATAAATAAATAAATAAATATATATATATATATATATATATATATATATATGTGTGTGTGTGTGTGTGTGTGTGTTGAAATTGCTATGTTTTTTAATCCTCTTGAACACCAAGATTTCATATTTAAGAACCTTTGTACATTTTCTCTCATAATTACCTTGGACATCCATTTGCTGTTGACCCTAATATTACTTATGTAATCAATTACTTCTATGTACTGAGGAGCCCAGCGTCAGAAAGGTTTGTGTCGCTGTCATGTGTACACATCATAAGTCTTGAGTGTGACTTTTGCTTTGACTAGATCAGGTTTCATTTGAGAACCTAGAAAAGCACTTTTATGTCAGTAGCTTGGGTCCTGTGACCAGCAGGGCCATCATCTTGCAGTATTTCAGGATGAGGTCACAATCTTTTTCTTTACTCAGGCGCTCTGCCAATTTCTCGACACCTGGCTCGGGACTGACAGCTCTATGGGCGTCCCCATGAATCACCGGTCATGTGGCGGGGCCTCCACACACTCGGACAGACACAGTTATAAACAGCCTTGTAACCCTAGTAGGACAGCTGAAAAAGAGACTCAAGAAACAAAATGAGCAGCCAAGAGTGAGAAGCAGGAGAGATCTGTGTATCTGTGTGTCGTTTTTAAACGTGAGGTCAGCCAATATGCTGCTAATTAACCAGATGACCGTGATAAATCAATCAATCAATCAGTCTGTCTGTCGAGATATATGGTCTCGTACTGCATCGCGTCCCTTGTCAGTGTCGGGCGCTTGCTTAGCAATTTGTTGCGATTAACAGGAAAGTGTGTTCAAGGGCCAGCAGAAGACAGTGTAAAATAATACTCTTTGAGAGAAGCAGTTTCTCAGCGGAGGTTAAAATCAGCTCGTAAGTGTATTTACTTGTCTCATTAGTGTTTAGCGCAGTTGCTAGGAAACGCTTGTTTTGTTTACTGTGTGGAGACGTGCTGAAATCGCGTTTGGTCTCGTACTGCATCGCGTCCCTTGTCAGTGTCAGGCG
>JAFVLL020032624.1:0-23232 GCA_021397915.2 Tor tambroides | reverse complement strand
AGAAAATGTACAAAGGGGGGCCATGGCGGGTCAGGAGACACGGGAGGCCATGGCGGATCAGGAGACACGGGAGGCCATGGCAGATCAGGAGACACGGGAGGCCATGGCGGCCATGGCGGATCAGGAGTTTCAGGCGGCCATGGCGGGTTTGGCTCCGTGGCCCTGGCCTTCGGCCCAGCCACTATGGCCGTGGATATATGGCCCCCCCCAAAATTTTCTTGGGGTGACTTAGGAATTCAGGGGGGCGCTCTGGAGGGGCAGGCTCTGGAGGGCGCTCTGGAGGCTCTGGAGGAGTGGGCACTTGAGGGCGCTTTCGAGGAGCGGGCTGTGGAGGGCGCTCTGGAGGAGCAAAGCTGGCTGGGACCAGCGGAGACGAAGGAGAGCTGGACGGGACCAGCGGAGACGAAGGAGACTGTGGAGACGATGGAGAGCTGGACAGGACCAGCGGAGACTCAGGAGACTCAGGAGAGCATCCTGGAGCGGACTCTGGGGAGAGGACAGGAGCCGAGAACTCAGGGGTTAGCGCAATATCCATGAGCTCTGGGGCTGGAGCCGGCGGGCTTGACAGCAGAGAGGCCGGCGGGCTTGAGTGAGCTGCGAACGGCGGGCATGACTTCGGAGCCGCGGACGGCAGCGGGCATGACTTCGGAGACGGTGGCGGCATTGGCTTCCCCGCAGATGGCGGGATGGAGAGAGCTGCGGTCGGCGGGCTGGTTCTGGATCGGGGCTGCACACTCTCCAAACACCTGAGGATCCCTTCCCTCCAGCTGAGTCCGGTGGTGTCTGGGAGGTCCACGGGGCGATGGTAGTTGTCCCCGATCCAGAACAAAGAGTTTAGTGAAGCGTCATCGAGCCCCGTCCACACGGCGATCCCGCTAAGCTCACGTGCGAATTCCCCCAGTGGGAGATCCTTTCAGGCCAGGGCGGCGAAACGTTCAGCGAACTCCATAATTTGTATTGGTCTTAGTTTCTGTTATGGTTCCGTGGTTGTGGTAATAAGCGCAAGATGAAGGAGTAGACAAAAGGAATCTTTAATCAGCATCAATGCACGATTTACAATATATAACCATCAAACCAAGACAAAGACAAGGGGAGAACTGAGGACTTATATAGGCAGGGAACAAAGGAACAAACAAGAAGATTATTAAACACAGGTGATACGAATGAATGATGATTAACTAATAAGAACAGGAAACAAACCAAAAAAGGACAAACAAGAACTCACATGTAACAGTATGTGTGTGTGTGTGTGTGTGTGTGTGTGTGTGTGTGTGTTATCAAGATATTATGTAATATGTCATTTGCAAAATAATTTAATTGTTAATTTTTATAATATATATTATAGTAGTACGTTTAGTATAAATATCATTTGTCATAAATATATTTACAAAAATATATTCTCTCTCTCTCTATAAAATAACATAAATATGTTTTTTGAAGTTAGTTTGTTTTTTAATACACAAACTAAAAACACGACTGATTAAATCTGAATCAGATGTTTGTCACTGAGGCAGTTTTTCCATGAATTTTTAATGACTCAAATCAGCCTCAAATTGAGTTATTGGCTTGAATTGATTTACTGAGTTGCTTAATCTCTGAATCAGACAGACCGAACTGATTTACCAGAGGCTTGTGACTGTATGTTAAAAGTTGTTTAACATTGTTTAAGAACATCTGATTTCATCAAAAGTACCAAACGAGTCACACATGAATCGTTAAAGAATCACTTTAAAGCAGAGTCGTTAAATGCCTTATGATTCCTATACCTACTTATGAATCATTTTTACATTTAGAGGACGTCCCCATTGGAAAGTTTTGACAGATTTAGCTCACTTCCGGGACATTTATGTCCCCAAAGTATAGCTAAGTAAACCCACACACGTTCAAGCTCGAGCAGGCACATATATTTTGCCATTTTCTTGCCATTTTCTAGCTCACTATAGCAACTGCATTTGCTGTTAAAATCTATTGTGCTGAGGTAGTTTGAAAGTCTCTCCACGCTTTAAGCAGGTATAGATTGTTCCTTGCCAGAATGTCTCTTATGGAGTCTGATCATGAATGTTCCCTGTTTTAAAATGAGGTCCTTATGAATAAAAGTAGACATTATTTTTGACATAGTTACCGTTCGTGGGGTTGCCAGGCATAAACACAGTTTGAGAGAGAGCTGCTGAGCCACTTTATTAGCTTTAGCTACAGCATTTGAAAAGGACGATTTGTGAAGTCACTTTTTGGCTCGCCCGAGTTTCCAAGAGAGTTACGCCAATGAAATGTCAGCAATAATCTACAGAATTTATTGACTCTGGAGTTAGCAATTCATTATACGTGAGGAATTCTTGTCCTTCAATAACTTCATATTAATAATTGTGAAAAATAAATCACGCCGCACCGCCAGAGGTCACACGTGCTGCCAAACGGCGAACAAAAAATGGGAGCGCGTAATAAATGGCAAAGAAAATACTTAGATAATACGATCATATTAAACCCAGAGCCCATCCATCAGAGACGTGATGTTCGCATGCAGCAGAGCTTTTTATGTGCGCAGATTTCCTTTATGTGATTATTCACGTCGTAACAAAGCAGCTTCACGGGGTACTACGCACTCCGGCTTATCTTTGATCTCTGGCTTTGGACGGGACGCTCCGGAGGTGGTCTCCAGTCATAAAAGATGTGCTTTCTACATCATTTGTATTCATGCGTGGTCGAAGTCAGAGGACACGATATGTCTGTCGCTTGTGAAATCAGAGCAATCCGTCTGGAAGTTTGCAGGGGGAAATGAATAGAATTGATCAGAACGGCATTTGAGGGGAGCTTGAGTTTCCTCAGCTGCAGAGGGCTGATATCCTAAACATGCGTGCGAGTCTGATCCTGTCTGTTTGACTCCGAGGAAAACTCGGATCAGATTTCTTGCTTTGTCTTTCATTTCTCGACGGGCTTTACTCTTATCACATGAAGTCCCGTTTTGCCTTTCACTTTCATGTGAGTATCTAGTCTCTCTCTCTGTGTCTGTCTTTCACCAGAACTCAGTCTCCAGATTAAAATGTTTAGGGGTGTGAGCTTTAATGTCACATCATCTGAATACATTACAGCTCTAATAGGCATATTTGACTGTCTAGGACAGATGAGATTGCATATTGATTCTTCTGGAAACTAAATCAAATAACTGCCCTTTGCTAAATTACAATTATAGATGAATTTCAAATGCATCTCCAAAGTTAGTCACATTAGATGCGCTGCCAATTAAAAATGTGTCTGTTATAACAGGAGTCTGACAATTAACACTTAAATATGTGAGTTTTCTCAAGAAGAGTGTTTGGTGCCTTAATTGCAGATGCTCTGATAGCAATAATTGCTCTTTAATCATTTTTCTTCATATTATTATTTACCTGCAAAGAGGAACAATGAGTGCTTTTACATGTACATCTTAGACCAATTATGTTTAATAAACTGACAGTGTTTCATGTCGTGTAAACACCTTGAAACCGTGTTGTTTCAAATGGTAAATCCATTTCCCAATTTCTGCATGTAAACTCTTTTACCAGTTTCTAGGAATAGTTCACCCCCAAAAATCTGTTCCAAACCTGTATGATTTTCTTTCTTCTGTGAAACACAACTAAAAGGTATTTTGAAAAATCAATAGGGTTTCAAAGCAATATGACTTTTTTGTCATTTTATGGGCAGAAATGTTCTTCAGAGCATCTTCTTTTGTGTTCCACACAAAATATTGGTTTGGAATGACATGAGGCTGAGTAAATGATGACAGCATTTTCATTTCTGGTTGAACCATCCCTTTAAACACACAATATTGCCTCCCATTAAGCATCGCAGGTTGTCTGTAATGGTATGGCCAGCCGTCTGTTGGGAGTCATTGGGTCCAATCATCGCACTGTATGGCCCTGTAACGGCCAATAATACGAGGTCATTTGACAGCATCAAGTGCACCCTAGGGTTCGAACACTCTTCCCCAGTGATCTTCCCATATTCCAGGATGATAATGTGGCTGCATGCTGCAAAATGTATTCATCCTGAATCTAAGATTGAAGTCAAACACCTTTCATGGCTTTCCTAATGACCAGATGTGAACATTTAACCATTATGAATGTTTTAGTCTCCATCTCTCATATAACTGAAGTTTTTCTTCTTGAAGAAAAGTCTTCATTCCATTACATGCTGATATTATTACCGCTGAGAAAGAGTCTTTGAGATGAATGGGAATGCTGACGGATAGCTTTTACTCTCGCTTGGATCATCATGGAAATTCTGCCTCAGTAGATCATGTCGAAAATCACTGCAGAGCCCAGAATGACTCCAACACTGGAAGGTTCATTAACTTGTATTGAAGAAAACTTCATGTGCATTGTCAGGTTCAATATTGTGGAACTGGTTAATATTTTAGTGCCTATTTTTTTTTTTAAAGTTCAATTACCTTTTAAATTCACAGTGCAAGCACAGGAAAAAGAGTACTGTGGCACTCTATTGTTTTGCATTAGCATAGCTTGGCTATAATTAGGCCCGAGCAGGTGCTCAGGTGCTGCTTTGTCTTGTTCTTGTTAAGTATTATATTATGTGCCTTTTTAAAAGGAATCTCTGGTGTACTTGCCTTGCTTCTTTGTCACGCTAATTAAACTGCTGAAGTCAGACTCCTCAAAGCTCAGCCAGGCCTGCATGTGGAGGAGGATGCGGATTTCAGGTGAACAAGTTGACAAGTCGCAAGAGGATCCCTCTGGTTTTCATTTGGTGTAGTCGCAAAGAAAGCATAATATGAAGCACATTCTCCAGACGTAATTAGCTAATTATTGGGATAGTTTTCTCACGTTAACTCAGGCACATTTATATATACATGCGACAAAAAAAGATAAAGTTGTGTTTAATGTTTGGGGTTTTAGAACATTTCTGAAGATGAATGTGTCATTTCTGTGGCATTTTGTTGCTGGAATTTGAGAACCGCATTGCAAAAAATAGCATGTGTGAGTTCGGCTAAATTTCTTTCTATCTCTGGGGAAGCTTGGTAATTAGATAAGGTATTAAAATGTTAATCTAAATTGTTTCATGACTTTCCTCTTTTTCCTCAAGGCCTCTTCTATTTTATTTTTTTTTACCACATTCACCCTTTCACATCCATTCCAAAAGGTTCAAGGATTGTCATTAATTTCATTTCTTTTTCATCTCCTGAATTTGTGTGCTTTAGTTATTTTGAGATATGCAATAGGGTTTGAAACCTTTTTTTAATTTTGCTCAATGAAATGTGTTTACAGTCAAACAAGGTTTTGCAAGTCTTAAAATGTCTAAATAGTTTAAATTAATAAAGTTTACATTAATAGTTTAAATAGTTTACATTAATAATTAAAATTAAAATGTTGGTACTTTTTTTATAATAAGTTTGAACAGCTTGAAAACCGCTAACTCTCTGTAACTGAATGTAACCGAGTGGCGAGATTTGCAGCTTCCAGTTGGGGAAGGAATTGAAAACGGAGATGCGAACTTGGACGCTTCCTGCCTCCGTAGTAAAGCTAGCGCTGTGTTTGCATACTTTGTCACAGATAAAGTGGATTAGATGCAACATTTGTCAAATACACAGATGCTTTAGACATTTTAATGTATGAATGAATGTAATTTGTGTACTATGCCTATTTAGAATAAAGTGTAGCATAAGCAATTTCTATTAAGATTACATGAAATTACTGTTGTAAAAACACTGATTTTGTGAGCATTTGCACAACTGAAGGTGTCAGAATAAACAGAAAACACGTAATCGTTGTCATCTGTGAATCTGGTGAATGGTGAAGCAGCTGTATTTTCATCAAACCTGTGCAGAATGAGGCAGTCGACTGCTCTCGAATTGTTCTTACAGTATTTTAATAACATGCGTCACATTGACAAATTTTCGAAACAACATACACTTCAAGTCAGAAGAAGCCGAACATGCCTTATATAGAAAATTATCACCAATCATGATTCGACTTCTTGCATTGCTGTTGAAAGAGACCAAGTGATGACACTTACTGGGTGTGTAAAGGATATGCTTTATTATACAAATTTATAATAATGTGTGATTTTATTGGATTGAAAAAAAAACAAAAAAACGTAATGGGTTTTTTGTTGTTGTGTGTAGGTCAGATAATTGACTAGCTTAAAGATGCCACACTTCCTATATTAAACATTTCCATTCAGGGGATGTTTCGTATGAACCTAAAGACCCAAGCTAAATGAAATGTCATGCTTTATTAGCCCTGTGTATCGCACTCAGTTCAACAGCTTTTAAGTCCCCCAGTAGCACAAGGCTGTAAGTCTGGTCTTTCATTTCTAGTGCCTTTAGAGGGCAGCCTGTGATCTTCTCTGTTAGGCAAATGACCCTGTATTGTTTCCCTGTCTCGTTTTTAAAGTTATTGTAAAGGAAAGTTGAACTCCTAATGACAACCATAAGAAAAGGAATCATTTACGTCTACATTTACGTTCACGGCATGCACTTTCCTTGCAAAGTGCATATTGTGCAAGTGGCAATTACCAGAGTGGGTAGCGAACAATCACAATCATTTCCATTTTCGCAACAAGCCCTTGTTTGAAAGGTCCATTACCGTATATATATTTAAAAGTAAAGTTTGTGCCATTTTTCGGGTTAACATGGGACGTTGAATCAATGGAAAATAAGCCCTTATTCCTTTCAAGGAACATTCGAGAGACCCTGGATATTGATTAGACATATCTGGACAAGAAACTAGATAAAACATATTGGTTCCTGTCTGCGTGTGCAAGGAGAGAAGATAGTCTAGTCTTTTTATAGTTGCTCACTAATCTTTTTTTTAATATATGTCTTTTTTTCTTGTGCATTTTTCTTCTTTTATCGTGCTTGTGTGTGTGAGAGACTGAGCTAAAGGGAGAATGAAAGGGAAAGAAAACTTAGCCTTAACCTCAAACTCTCAATGTCTTTCTTTGTTACTGAAACAAGTACTGCCGTGTCACTTGCAGGTTAGGTTGCAAGGTTGTAGAGGTTTGTTTAACTGCATTTGTTTGATACCTTGCAACCTCTTGCAAGCCTTTCGTGCTGAGACAGGAGACTATAAATGAGATAAACGATAAAAAGCAAATCAAATCTGAAATTTGGAGACATCTGTTTCACAGCCCAGAAATACTCATTAAAAGACTTCACACCTTAACAGCAGCGCTCACTTCGACAGTTGGTGAACAAATGAACTGCCATTTACATTTAAGGCCGAGATCACTGCTGGCATGACTGTTTTACATGTGTCATTTTAGATTCACAGTTCCTTTGGGTAGTGGGTTGGGGGCAGGTTGACCGATCATGGGTTTTTGGAGGTATTAGATTAGTTCATAAGAAGAGTGTGATTGTATTTGGGGATTTTCACAGGGTGAGTTAGTAAGTTAAATGTGGTGTGAATGTGTACTTAAAGTGACAGCTGAAAGGTGTAAAGGCTCCTTTTGATCAGAAACTTAAAAGATATGTTGGCTTTTTATAGTCTCCTATGAATCGCTATTGAATATGAGTAGTTTTCAAGGGAAATTTTTAAAGGGGTCATCTACTGAGAAATCTACTTTGCCTTGATCTTTTTAAGAATTCTTCAAGCTATGAAAACACACTGTAACTGTTGACCATTTTTTGAAATCGAACTTACATTTAAACATGACTACCCACATTTTCACATCAGCAATATTTATTGTTATTGTTCAGAAAGAGGACCCTTAATCTGCACATCCTTCCAAAAGATGTAAGAAAAGCTGAAGTTGATTTTTAACAAAGTCCCTGTTTTTTTAAAGTCTGACTTTAAAAGCTTTTGTGACACATTTCATCACGCAAATATTGTGCAAAGAGGCTTTTACTGAAATACTAGAATAGCAAAGAAATGAATGCATTTACATGTTTGCCTTTTTTGGTGCAAAATAAAGTAATTTTATTTAATTTTAGGTCTTCTTATTATGTATGACGTCCTATTTATTGTACACCATTCAAAATAGTACAATAGATGCCCCCAATCGATTTACATTTACACACATAAGTGATACCGTATTATACTGACCCCTTCCATTGTTTACAAATATCAGTTAATAGCTGATTTGTATGTTGAGCAGACCAATTACCGCAGTGCTGTTTTGGTAATTACAGATTGTACCTTTTAACACATTCAAATGAGCTTAATGAGCGAATTGGTTTTGATGGGTAAATCAAAACCGTTCCTCAACATTATGGTTCTGCACTGCTTTACAGAGAGGGAGAGAAAGACAGACCCCTGGTAAGTAAGAAAAGCAAAGCCATTACTATATTTCATTCGTTCTCTCTTAATTTGCATATCTTGGCTATTTTAAATCAGCCCTGCATGAAGCCAGCTGGTCGTTTGTGAATGTTTGTCTTTTCTATTCACGTTACCCCAGAATCCTCTCTGAAAGCTTGCAATGTAATTAATCCATCACAATGTAATTTTTTAGGACATAAGATTTTATAGGAATGTGTATTTGTGTATTTATAGGTTGTATGTATTTTTCATTTACTGTTGTTGTTTTAAATCTCTTTAAATGATGTACAACAGATACTTCATTGTTTTTTATTTTGCCATAGAATATCTGGAAATTATATACCTATAATGCAGCTTCAGTGACAAAATGCAACCCTGGCCTAAGTAAAATTTCTCCAAAGTGACCTGATACACTCAGATACTGGCCTGGGCCTATGAGAATTCACTAGGCTATATGTTGCTTGTTTAGAAGCTATGGAAGCCCGTTTCCGCCACTGAATAAAAAAAAATAAAATAAAAAAGGTAATTGCCACTTTTTATCTCACAATTTTGACTTTTTTCTCACAATTATGACTTTTTTTCTCAGAATTGTGAGATATAAACTCACAATTGCGGGTTATAAAGTCCAGTTTTGAGGGGGAAAAAGACTATGTTCTCGGAATTGCGAGTTTATATCTTGCAATTCTGACTTTATAACTCACAATTGTGAGTTTATATCTCAGAATTCTGAGAAAAAAAGTCAGAAATGTGAGGAAAAAAAAATAGCAATTTCCTTTTTTATTTTTTTATTCAGTGGCGGAAACGGGCTTCCATAAGAAGCTCTGCTCGTCTGATTTGTGAAGCGTCCAAGTAGAACTTTCTAAATTTTCAAACTGGTGACACAGGAATGCTCCCCTTGAGATTTAACATTTTCAGTTTTAGTGAGGTGACTCTCTTTTGACACATGATAGAGCAAAAATAGGATATTTTCTGATTGTGGCTCATAGCTGAGGTGTGTGTAGTCTGTGATGTGAACTGAGGTGTGTTTTTTGTTTGGGGCAAAAGAAGAGAGGCTGTGGCTGGAAAGATTTTCACTAAACCTGGACTCAAGGCAGAGCAAATATTTGTTGTCTGGTGGTAAACAGGCATCAGTCAGGGCCTCAGACAACACCATTTCCTGTCTAGTCTGTGCTTTCTATGTACCAATATCTGTTATCAATCACTAGGAGCATTACAAAAAAAAAAAACAGCCTAGCTCTCACCAGAATAAGACTTTCAATATTTAAAAAAAAAATTTCAGTTGGAATGATATTTATTTTTACAATGAAGTACACTGATTATTGCAGAGTTATTGATTAAATGTAATGTTAATTAATTAGTTAAAGTACTGTTCTGACCTTGATCTAGACTCAGTATTTGAGTTATAATATATAAAAGTTATATAATTTTAGAATATTGTTTACAAATTGTATTACTTATGTGGTTAAATGTGCATTTGGACAATAATTAATTTTTTTATTTGTCAAGCTTTAAGATTGTCATGACATGTTGTCGGACAAATGAGTTAAAATACATTGATTTAGTTGCACCTGCACCTTATAAAAAAAGCCTATGTACTGTATATAGCTTCGCTATAAAACATATGCATCACTTCATAATAGCTTTGATTAAATGAATGAACTTTATTGCATTATCTAGTGCTTAAGAGATCATTAGACACGCAGTGCTGCTGAAAACTTCTTGCCTGAAGGATCCGGAAGTGCAGATGCCTGTTTTGTGACCTCACTGTAATTTCAACTATAAATGATAATTGGAATTGAGAAAATTAATTTCCTTCAAAACGTAGGGCCGTATCAACACTTTGTAACCGCCACCGTCACCATGGTTGTGTTGTTAAGTTACTGGCACATGAAATGGCTTAATAATCTGTATAGTAATTTTAATAAAATTAATTTCTGAAGACATTGTAAAGAGGTGATGACATCATAAAACGCATTACAGCCGCCGTTCATCATTGTGATTTTAAATTATGCCGAGTGATTGCTCTGTGATGCGTTGCTTGAGGGACAAAGAACTGATGAAGGAGTTTAATTGGCTTGGAAAGGGCAGGCGAAGTAAGAGTGGCCAATGAAGAGAGACCTTACGTGACCTTTCTCTGGCACTGTATGCGACCAGACCCGTATTTACAGTCTGACAACGATTTATTCCAATTTAGCTGATAGAGTCTTCATGTTTGCTTCTGGTTATCAGAAGATTTCTCCTCTGAAGTCAAATGCCAGCGCTCTGTCGTGCATCAGATCAGAGAAAGGAAGTGGTTGATGGGCGGCATTTATTGGCTGATGCTGGATGTCTGTTCTTGGTGGCATCTGGTTCTGATTGATCTCTTTGGTGCTTTGTGGTGTGGTTTTGACTGGTCAGTCTTCAGCTGTTGCAAATCCCTGTTGATTTACCCAACATGGCAGTATTTGGAGAGATACAGACCTTTCATTCTTGGCATTACAAACAACCGTGCCTTTTAATGTAGTGTATTTAAATGAATTTGTTCACTTGGATTCATTATTCACGGTTTGGGAACGTTATGAATTGCATCTGCCGCTGACGGCGCTTGCATGAGAATGTAATTTTAGTATTTATTTTATTGAGCTGACACATTTCTGTGGCACTGACAGAAATATCTCGCTCTCACAAATATGTTTCATCGCTGGTATAATGTTCAGGGATGAGAATCTGCATTATCAGATTGCACACAAGATCGTATCCATTAGATATTAGTTGTGTGTAATATCGGATTTCAAATTCAAATGTTAACCATGATGTAGTGTTTACTTCATTTGTGCATTGATCCATGAGGAGCCCGTTAAGCACAGGCAGTTGTTTTTCTTCTTTGTGTGTGTGTGTGTGTGTGTGTGCATGCATGCATATGAAATAAGTGCAAAGAGAGTGATGAATATATTAAACTCTATAACAACATAAGCGTGGGAAGCTCATCAATCAGCCTTACGGAATGACTTTAATTTGAAGCTTTGCATGGCTAGAATATGCTCTCATGAATAAAGGATTTAACTTTGTCATGAGCTGGAACGTGTGTTAACAGAACGTGCAAACGTCCCACGCAGTTTGTCCGTTTAGGATGTAAAGACGTCCTCCTCCGAGCCACCTGTTTAAAACATTCTAGTCACACACGGGCAGCTGACATGACCTGTAATTTTACGGTCTTCAAGGAAAAAACCTACTCATTTTTTCTCTTAAATGAGATGGACATTTTTATTCTAATTTTGTTTCAGATCTCTTTTTATTGCAGTTAAATGTACAGTTGTGATTGTTCTCATCAGCTGGAAAATTGTGACTTTTATTTTAATGCTGCTTAAATGTATTGCAGTTATCTTTTTTTAAAGTGAGTGGTCATTAATTTACATATTTTCTAAAGATAAAAAAAAAAACTAATAAAATCAAAAAGTCTATATTGTTTTTTGACCAATTATTAGTCTTGTGGAGCGACTTTTGAAAAAAGTGAAAAAAAAAAAAAAAAAAAATGAAATGGAACTTTATTAAACCTAGAAAAAAATATTTTTAAAAGTTTTTTTATTATATTATTTGGTACATATGGCTTTTATGGGCTCATACTCGAGGAGGAAAAACACTTCAGTTATATTCAGAGGCGTAAACCCAACAAAAATATGCGATTTAGCGTGGTCGATGATATTTATATAGCCAACAAGTAAGATGACATTCTGATAGCTTGTATTGTAAATCAGTGAGATCTTACTGAGATCTTAGAGCAGACTACTTATACAAAATGCATATAAATATCAGTTGTCATTCTGTATCTCCTAAGATGATATGATCAAAGCTCTGTAGTTTTTATTGTGGGAGACAAAAAAATGCAGTGCAGTTGCAATACAGTAGCTGTTTAAAACTGGATGGAAATGCCAATATGCACACTAAATGTGAGATCAATTGTTGTGACTAATTTTTGTTATTCAATAAGAGAACATGAACATAAAATATACTGGAAACACATTTACCATATGAATTCCTTGATGCGCAACGAAAACTCTCATGTGACTTTGCCTCAACAAATCATCGCGCACCAATCTCATGTTGTTTTAATCATTCCAAAATGCCTGAGCCAAATTCTGTCATCAAAACGATTTGGTATAGTTACTTCCCAGAACTGTCTCACACAATTTCATTCCCAAACATCATCCGCCTCCGAACGCAAAATAACATGACACAGTTTATTGTGTTTCGTCTGCGCTCTGAGGCGGAAGTCATTTATTACTGTATGTAGGAAAAAAAGAGTCACAGGCTTCCCCAGTTGCAACAGCTTTCATTTTTATTATTAATAATTTACACTAATTTCCCAGTAAGTGACGATTTCGTTCTATTGCACATATGGGATGGAAATGGTGCTTTATTTGCAAATGTTTTATGCTATGTTGTAATTTTCCACGCAAGTTTAATTCACAACTTTGGATGGAAACGTAGCTAATGATGATTGAGAACTGTCCAAATAAATGTCCGTTAAAAGTTTGATATATTAATCATGATTTTTCTAAAAAATGAAGGATGGATGATTAAGTAAACCTAAATCGATTCAGTCCAGTATGTGTTCATTGGGAAGTTATTCTTACGTTTACTTTATAATAATCAGTAAAGATTTTACAGCAAAAAGACACGTGTATCACAACCTGAGGGTGTATATTTTTAGTTATGCGTTTACTTGCTTAACTGTCAATTAGACAACAGAAGGTTTATTAAAGATAAACTTTAAAGAAATTGCATATGAAATATGATACATATTTATAGAGTTGATATAGGTTTCGAAAATGTGTTGTATTGCAATCTTTTACTCACACATTTCTGAATGTGCAACTAGTGCTGAATTTCCTGCTTTACCTCATTGCAGAGCCTTCAAAATAGAGTTGAGCATTGGCACATTCCAGTAAAAATAATATGATTCTGACACATGGCGCAATAGCACTTCAGGCGACCCAAGTTTGAGTTCCGGCTCATGGTCATTTCTCGATCCCATTCCTCTCTCTCCTGTCCAGTTGTTTCCTGTCTTTCTCTGAACTGTCCTCTCATAATAAAGGCAGCAAGGCCAAAAATATAACCTAAAAATTGCACCATGGGAATAGTGCACCTTGGTTAGGAGTCAGTGTCTAAATAAATAAATTATGAGGAAAAAGATGGACTCTTGCAGTGAGAATATCAATTCAGTATAGTGAGAATAACATATTGCAATACTTTGAAATACCGAACAAAAACGAATTCATCTCTATTACGTCCAACATAGCCTGAAACCTTTGAGACTGGTCAGGAAAACAGATGTAGACGGTCACGAACAGTTTGAAAGCTCATTTATGATTGCCGTATCTCACCTCAGCCTTGCATAGATCCCACCTGGACAGATTGGGCCAGTTCTGCCTGCCGGTTTACCGAGCTCTCATGTTGTAGAAAAGGTCACCATGAGGAGCTAATGGCCATCATCACTGTGCCAAATTAAGGCTCATTAGACGGACCACATCCCGTGGGCGCTCGGTCTTACATCAGCACAAAGAAAGCCATTTTGACCTGCAATAATTGCCTTGATTGCACCATCCTCTGCTTGCAACAGAACGGCTCAAATTCTCGATTCATTTGAGCATGTTTTTAATAAATGAATGTCGCTGTAAGATAGATTACTTGTCTGTTGTAGCACAAAATGTAATGTAGCAGTGGGGGGGGGTGAAACTGGAAAGTGATGTATGTCCTTCATTGGACACAGAACATTTAGTTTTTATTAAGAGTTTAACACGTACACGATACATTAGTGGAGGTTCAATAGCCGTAGCTTTGCTTCTCACTGTATTTCACTCTGATGAATTAGCAACTCAGCACACCACGTAAAATGACAAAAGGAAATGAGCAGAGCAGCATTATTATGACGTGTTGCACCAGGCCTGGAGAGGCTGGGTAATGTCTTGGCGTGGAGGCTTGACGTTTATTACTTTGGCTAATGTTACCTGCGTGACCCGGGTTGTGGTTTTCTGCAGGTGGAGATGAGGAAGGTGCTGGAAATGTCAGCGTTAGCCTTGCTGTTTCATTAGCAGCGATGTGCTTTTTGCGTTCTGTGCCACAGGCCCGTTGTGATAGAAAAGGTCTCAAACAGCCAGTCTATTACTTTGTGAATTAATATCACAGTCCAGAAAAATTAGCTTAATTATGTGATTGTTACTCCTTTCTACGAGGAGTATAGCTGTTTAAAGATGATGTAAGTGATTTTTGTGTGTATGTTTGTGTATACAGTATAGAGATGCTTGTGTGGACATATCAAGCACCCTGAGTAGCGTTTTAATGGTTTTCTTTTAAAGAAGTGTCTTATGCTCATAAAGGCTGCATTTATTTGATAAATATACAGAAAAAAACAGTAATATCGTGAAATATTATTGCAATTTAAAATAAGGGTTTTCTATTTTAATATACTTTAAAATTAAATTTATTCTTGTGATGCATATCTGAATTTTCACCAGCCATTACTCCAGTCTTCAGTGTCACAACACAATGTTATCAATGTTGGAAACAGTTGTGCTGCTTTTTTTTTTTTTGGTACCTGTGGTACTTTTTTCACAATTCTTTGATGAATAAAAAGTTAAAAAGAGCTTAATTTATTTAAAATTAGAAATATTTTGTAGAAAGCTGAAATACAATAAATGAGATGAAAAACTTCTGAACAAATATGAAAATAAGAAATGTTGCGGAACTAAATTAAATAAAAAAGCTAAAGTGCTAAAAATGATTAAAACTAAAACTGAAATAAAACCAAAACTATTTTTTTAAATGTCAATAACAATAGCACATTACTAAAATATAAAAATAAAAGTCAAGTCACCATTCTTTATATAGTGCTTTTTTGCAGTGCAATGCAGATTGTGTCAAAGCAGCTTTACAGTATTAAACAGGGAAATAGTGTGTCGAAATAGTGTGCCATCTGTAATTTTCTGGGCATAATATGCTGAGAATCTCAAAACTCCCTGTGTTATGTAAATCTACAACATTGTATGTTTTCTTGATGTATCATTCCGTGTTAATCCTCAAAGAAAGCATCCAAGCAGTCTCTCATTGCTATCATTACCTCCTCAGCCGAATGCAACATCTGTTTGTGGTGGTAGGTGAAAATACACACTCTTAACTTCCAATCTAATATAATTTAATCTCATTCGCACCCAGAACTGGCCCTTTTCCAAATGTGTTTAATGTTTTGCACCTGCACAAGCCTCCCATTGTTCAATTCTGATGAAATCAAGACCAAAGTTGTTGGGATTTTAGTCTACATTATATGCAGGCAAGTTATGCTTCATGGCTTTGGCGTCATATTGGCTATTTGCACTCAACAAGTGTCTAAAAACAGAGCGAAACTCTGTAATGAGAAACATGCCGAGGGAATAACTAATTGGCAAAAGTGATCACTTTAAAAATTGAGTTCAGTCCTGAAGGCTATCAGACATGTAGTGTGTGTGTGTTTGATGCACAATGGTGTGGGACCTCCAGCATGGAGAGGGAATAAACAACTAGCCGAGGCTGCTTGATTGCTCTGGATTGTGGGTGGAAAAGGATAAATTAGCAATTCATTCTTAATTACAAAGACCAGAAAAACATTGCAGCTAACAAATGAAGCAACAAAATTACTGATAGGGGTGCGCTCCGTTTCCGCGCCGCACTAAAGAATCATTTTCCCGCAAGTCGCAGGGCCAAGCTCTGATTAATGATGATTTCTCATTGAATCTCTCCAAACATTTATGAATCCAGCCGCCTCAGCGCTCCTTCCATAAATCTACGCGGGGGAGAAACATTTCCGCCCACAAAGTCACGCAGATCTTTGATCCGTAAACAGCGCCGCGCACCCCACCTGATCTTGCCGCGCTACCAGGGGTCGTCGGAATAAAGAGCTAGTTCGCCTCACGTTTAATGTGGCCTATTTGTGACGGCGGTTGTCAGTCAGTGAATGGCTGGCAGTCACGTCACCATGTTCAGCCCGGGTGTAATAAAGAGTTGAGTTAAAGCCCTGGATACAGGGCCCGCCGAGCGTGTTTTGAAGTGCCGTGGTCATTCAGCAAGAGGGATTTATGGCCTGCGGTCCATCAGCTCTGATCTTAAAAGGCTGTGATTAACAGCAGAGAGGGTAGAGATGGGATTCAGCACCGCTGTAGGCAAACCTGACAAGGCCATACCACTCAGAAGCTTTTTACTCGGCCTGTTAACAAGGGGACTCACTCTCTCTTACACACACACACACACACACATTGTTTTTCTGTGGGGGGTGAAAGATAGTAGCATATGTCTCTTTCAGGATGCAATAAGACCTTATTCACGGGCTCTTGAACCCATTTTTTTAACCCAATGTGAACCTTTTTTTAACAACTGAATTTTGTCTTGAAATTTACTGATATTTAATTCTAATTATTTAAATTTACATATCTAAATATATATTTAAATCTGAGAGACTACAGTGCCTTTTTAATATCTCAAAAGATAACTTGTCTTTTTATCTTTTGAGAATTATAAACTAATGTATTTAATCATTTGTCCTTCATAAAAAAGTTATAACTATTTGGGATCCCAGGGACTCCAGGTGTAAAAATAATATTAAATGTAATGAATTTGTGTGTGTGTGTGTGTGTGTATGTGAGAGAGACAGAGAGAGAGGGGGAGAGAGTATTTAATTTTAAGTTTAATTTTAAATCTTTAATCTTTTTTCTGTTTATGTGATTTGCTCAGTAGGTTTTGGCTGTTAATTTGACTGTAATATAATACAATAAGACCCTATTCAGGGGCTCTTAAATCTGTTCTAAGCCCATAACAACTGAATTTTGTCTTGAAATTGACAAATTAACTCTGATCATTTATAAATCTAATGCATATTTAAATCCAAGATACTCCAAGGTCTTTTTAAAATCTAAATCAAAAGACAGGTTGATCATTTGATTTGATTGCAAACTATTTCATCATGTCCTTCATTTAAAAAAAAAATAAATAAAAGTTATTTTTGGTCTCAGGGAGACCAAAAATATTATTAAATGCAATGAAATTTTACATGTTAAAATGTTATTGATATTATTTTCTTCAGCATGTTGGAGTCAAAGTGAAGCAAGCAGAAGCAGTGTTACTGCATTGGTCTCATTTCTGAAAGACTTTTTTAATTTGTCATTAAAAAAAATACAATTAAAGCTTCAACAATATCTGTAAAAATTGATAGTTTTAAGTTTTATTGCAGTTGGAATGGTAAATAATATCTTACTTAGTATTTTTGTCTTGTTTATAGTCAAAATATCTAAATATTCTTAAATCAAGATATTTTTACTAGATAAGCAAAATGACTTAAGATATTTAGTCTTGTTTCCATTGGGGGGAGGGGAAACTAAATGTGAATTTTGCTTAAAACAAGTAAAATTATCTGCCAGTGGGGTAAGTAAAATATTCTTAAAATGAGTATTTTACTTACCCCACTGGCAGATAATCTTACTTAGCAATGCCATTTTTTGCAGTGTATTTTGAAATTCTTATTACTTTTACTCATTAGCATCTCAAATAAAATGCATGTTGTCATGGTGACTTAAATTTGAAGTGTATTAGTTATTTGTTATATGTTTTATATGTTTAAAAGCTCTACCTTTGGGAGTATTTTGGCAGGCGTAAGGATGAATTTCACAAATAAGTAAAAAAAAAGCAAAGAATGATAGCTCACACACACTGTCCAAGTAGACTGAATTAGGCATACATTTATGTGTATTTATCCCAGTGAATTTGGTATCGACACTTTTAATTGTTGAAAAGTATTTATTTCTCTTAATTTAACATCTAATTATTGAACAGATTTTAGATTAGTTTCTCATTATGACATAAGTTGCTTATAATATTTATTTAAACCTAGCAAAGTCAGTTCACTCTAATTAATATTCATGAGTTAACCCTGCACATGAACATACAATCCCATGTCACTCAGGCAAAAGCAAGCACTTTTAACGCCACGCCATTAGCATGATCTCTCAGACCTGCTGTAGCGGAGACGTTGTGTCAGCTGTGGTTGGCAGAATATCTGTATTCTACCAAATACGGATGCACAAAATTAGTATTGCACTCAGGTGCGTGTCAAAAGCAATCTGTCCGCTCACAGGGTTCGGTGTGGGAAATTAAATCAGATACACTCATTATCTCTTTGCACTACTAAAAGGTTTCAGGCATCTGAACAACCACGACCTATCCCTAAAGTTTTATCTCACACTTGCTTTCACAGGTGGAGAGCATGCGGCCACTGTAACACATCCACTTCCTGCGGCCTTCTCCGACCTGCTGCCACACTTCTTGGTGGAGCCTGATGATGTTTATATCGTTAAGAACAAGCCAGTGACCCTCACCTGCCGCTCGACCCCTGCCACTCAGATCTACTTCAAGTGCAACGGCGAATGGGTTCACCAAGATCAGCACTTGATCGAGCGTGACGTGGACCCTGCCACAGGTAGACCCTCTCAACACTCTCTCCGAGGTTGACAATAAAGCCGGCTGACCCGCAGCATTTATAAAATGACACTGGAAAACAGGAGTGCCTATAAAGGATGCTTTCTAGATGTGATGCTCTTTCTTCTTCTGTAGTATAGCACAAAATACAAGGACTTCCTTCAAAGCAATTTTCAAAATGTCTTCTGCCCATATCATGAACAGGGCTTGCTTTGTCCTCAGGGATTGGACTATTGCATTAGTGTACTGTCTATCATAAAGGGCCGGTTTAGTTTGGATCTTTCTTGGTTTTTGGAGCAGAGGCAGCAATATTAATATTAACTGCAAAAATGTCATTTTTGTAATCTATTAATAATATAATTTAATAATAAATGCCTTACAGTGATTTTACTGTAGTTACCAGATGCACACTGAAAGCTTTTATAAAACTGCAGGAACAGCAGTATTAAGACTAATGTTCTGTTCTGTTTATTAATAGTAATCATTTAGCTTAACCGTAGGCTGTTCATGGTTTCCAAGCAACATTATGGTCAAAGTTCATTCTGTAAACTTGGCAAACTAATATATAGGTATTAGGCTAGACATTATACATAACGATGATGTCATACTCTATACAGGGGCAATGTAGCGTCAGATGTTTTTGTATGAATAGCCTAATGAACAATTTTGGCCTTACATAATGTAAGGTCACCTAATGAAGAGTTTGTGACCCATGATAAATGTTAACGGATTGAAAGCCAGATGTTCTTTACCGACATATCAGGAAGCTTATCATGTGCAATGACTGAAAACAATAACTTTAATTTGAGAAACTGAGAAAGTCGAGTGGCTCCACAAAATTAAAGTTAAAGGTTTTTAGAGGTACCTAACCAATGCTTAGATAATATCTTTTAGATAATATTTTTGAAAAATGAATGAATTAATTAAAAGCTTGAAATTAAGGTGTCTTGCATTATTGTGTTGGTTAATACACAACAAAAATGATCACATAGCACATATTTATCATTTTATGTTTAATTTTAACTCCTTTAATTGATTTTTTTCCTGTTTATTTTATGTGCTCAATATATTTTGGCTGTTAATTTAATTGTAATAGTGTCATTAATTTGAACGTTTGCCATTGTTACCATTATAATTAGATTTCAAACAGCTGTTACTAGCTTTCTGACTTGGTTGCCACCAGTTTTGTTTTACATCTCTTTATATCACTCCGATTATTGTCACATCTCATTTACTCTATAATTTAGGTTGTAATAGAAAATATATCAGATGTTTGTCTACCTGTTAGCGCATGTGAGGACAAGCTATAATGCAGTGCAGTAGGAGTTGCTATCTCTCAATTTGAGCATTGTTGATGTAAAGCAATATGGTGGCCCAGTAGTGCACAACACAATGAAATCTCCACAACAAAATGGAAACAAGCTGCAACACATCAGAAACAAGCCACAACACAACGGAAACAAGCTGCAACACAACAAAAATAGCACAACACATTGGAAACAAACTGCAACGTAACAGAAACAAGCCACAACACAACGAAATTAGCATAAAACAACGGAAACAAGCCGCAACACAACAAAATTAGCACAACACATCGGAAACAAGCTGCAACACAACAGAAACAAGCCACAACACAACGAAATTAGCACAACACATCGGAAACAAGCCGCAACACAACAGAAACAAGCCACAACACAACGAAATTAGTATAACACAACGGAAACAAGCCGCAACACAACAGAAACAAGCCACAACACAACGAAATTAGCATAACACAACGGAAACAAGCCGCAACACAACAAAATTAGCACAACACATCGGAAACAAGTTGCAACACAACAGAAACAAGCCACAACACAACAAAATTAGCATAACACAACGGAAACAAGCTGCAACACAACAAAATTAGCACAACACATCGGAAACAAGCTGCAACACAACAGAAACAAGCCACAACACAACGAAATTAGCATAACACAACGGAAACAAGCCGCAACACAACGAAATTAGCACAACACATCGGAAACAAGTTGCAACACAACAGAAACAAGCCACAACACAACAAAATTAACATAACACAAGGACACAAGCTGCAACACAACGAAATTAGCACAACACATCGGAAACAAGCTGCAACACAACAGAAACAAGCCACAACACAACAAAATTAGCACAACACATCGGAAACAAGCTGCAACACAAAGAAAACAAGCCACAACACAACGAAATTTGGACAACACAATGGAAACAAGCTGCAACGCAACAGAAACAAGCCACAACACAACAAAATTAACATAACACAACGGACACAAGCCGCAACACAAAGGAAACAAGCCGCAACACAACGAAATTAGCACAACACATCGGAAACAAGCTGCAACACAACAGAAATAAGCCACAACACAACAAAATTAGCATAACACAACGGAAACAAGCCGGAACACAAAGAAAACGAGCCACAACACAACGAAATGAGCACAACACAACAGAAACAAAACACAACGCAACGAAATTAGCACAACACATCAGAAACAAGCCACAACACAACAAAATTAGCACAAAACAATGGAAACAAGCCACAACACACCATGGAAACAAGCCACAACACAGCGAAATTGGCACAATACAACATTATGGCGATTTCATTGTGTTGTGGAGATTTCGTTGTGTTGTGAACCACTGGGCCACCATAAAGCAAGATCGCATCCACTGCAGAATCTTATTTTCAGTAGCATCTGGTTATTGCTGCTAGCTTAGCATGGTGCTAATGGGTTAAGAAAGGCTCTTTTGATTAGCTTGAAGAAGATAATCAGGCATTGAGGAAGGCAGCTAGGATACTGTGAGGGATTTTGCAAGACATTGGTGTGAATTTAGTCGGTGCTCACTGTTGTTTTACGATGCATTTTGGGAATTTCTATGGATTGATTTGGTGCACTGAACGATTCTGACTAAAAATGACTGACTCCCTGAGCAGCATATATTCTATTGTACTAGAGATTGAATAGAGACAGCCTATATTAATGTTCAAAGATACTACGTTTCTTTGCAGCTATAAACAGCCCCTGTGGTTGGTCCAACGACTTACATTACTCGGCAGAAGAGTTGTTTATTATTATTAATATACATTGGTTTTTCATATTGCCTTTGCTGCTATTTTATGAAAACAATAAGTCACTGCCGCATGTCCCAAAATACTTGGTTTTTAGGTCTTGCAATCTTGCTCAATAATATTTTAAAGCTTGAACTATCTGTTTTTATTTTTTAAATCGTTAGTGTCAGTTCCCTCAAACAAGTTTAGCATGGTTTCTCTGCAGTTTGTGATTTGTTACTTGTTTTTCAAGGCAGCTTCATGTTGTAATTTCTCTGAGGTTTAATCACTCTCCCCTCTGAGAGCAGTTTAAGAGATGTAGCAGGCGCTGTAGCCGATTTGTTCAGCTGTACCTGCTCTTATGTGGACATGCTGTGTTTTCTGTTATTTTACTCCGTCTCGTGATTGATTGGGATCTGCCGACAAGTACTCAGCTCGGCTTTCTACAATCATTGTTCCTAGCGTCAGTAGAATAAAAGAATTTCCTAAAGGGTTTTCTGTGTCTCCCGTTCGCCGTCTTCCCCTCGTTCTCTCAGGAGGTGGAGGCGGGGAACGGCTCGTCAGCATTCAGCGAGCGGATGTTTGTGTGTTTGTTTGACGCTCCTTGGCAGAGGCAGCATAGGGGCATAGGGATTCACGTCACGCGTGTGCTAGGATTCAGAAGCGATCTGTAACTTAAAACCTCCAATTCACAGCATGACAGCTGATTGGGAGAGCTGACGTGCGGATGACATGCTGCGGAGGAGCTGCAACAATTTTCAGGGGAACGTCGCATTTCTTAAGATGGAGGATATGCTGCTAGGTATTAGAGCAGACAGGCATAAACTCCTGTCATTTGTCTATAACACCTGCACACACTAGACTATTAACATTCAGTTTCTTTTGGCAGACAGTACATTGTGTTTATTTATTTAGCTGTGAGTCACATTTTGAATGCACACGCACATTCTTCATTCGGCTAGTCTGTTTGACTGTCACCTGAGCCAGTAGTACATCACTTACATAGTGTATATTTTGCCACCTAGAAGGATTATGACATATTAACATGTTAAGTAAATATCCTTAAAAAAATGAATGAAAAAAATGTAAAAAGCTTATATTCTGGGATTTCAGTAAAAATATAACACACATTAATGAGGTTTTTGCCTAAACTAGAAAAAAAAAATCACTAATGGGGTGAGACAAATTTGATTGAATATATTCTCTGAAAAAAATTTTGCAGTCTGTTTGTAACTGTTGCTCTGTTTTGACTCAAGTAAATTCATGTTGTTGGATTTTTAGAAATTTTACGTTTATTAAGATTCTTTTTTTTTATTATTTCGCAGTGTGTTAGCTGAAGCATTGCATGACTTCGGTAACTGTCGCTCTGTTTGAATACAGTCTGTTGTCAACAGTGAGACAGTACAAGGTCTCAACATGACACCC
>JAFVLL020032622.1:20000-67384 GCA_021397915.2 Tor tambroides | reverse complement strand
AAAAAAAAAATTATAATTTTTTAATTTGCAAGAAAAGCCCCTCATTAGATTCTAGCAATACAATAATGGAAATCATGATTTTAACACAATTATTATTATTGAAGTAATACAACATCATGCAAAATATAATATTTTATATATTTATAATAATATTTTATAATAACATTTTTAATATAATATATATATATATATATATATATATATATATATATTAATTTAATTATTTTTTTTAAATGTCATTTTATTTTATATAATTTATTTTTTATAATTTTGGCATGAAATTTGACTTGGACAGATACAACAAATAACATCATGCATTATAATATTAATTTATGCATTATTCATTTGCTTTATAACTGCTCTGACAAAATGCTTTGTGTTTAATATAGGAGAATTCACAGTCTAAGAAAAGGTAAACCTCCTTCAAAATGAACCCTCCTCTCTTTATTATTTTATTACACACATTAAACTTCAACACAATTATGTTAAACTCAGTTTAGCAGTAATTACAGCACTAATAATATTCAATATGGATAAGAACACTTCCAATTAAGGCAGCAATTACACAGTACATGAATATGAGACATGAATATCCATGCATTAAAATCTAGGCTATATTTGGTCAAAGTTACAGTAACAGTGTTAACATGACTGTCTTTCCAAAAGAGTAACAACAGCTCTTAATGATTCAGACCTGAACTTCCTCATGTCATTTGTTATTGAGACACACATCACATGATTCCCTGTCCTGTTGTTCTCTGTAACAAAAATGTTTTCTTCTGATCAGCAGGAGTAACATGTCTCTACAACCCAACACACAGATGATGCCACCTAAAGCCAGTCCACGGTATTACACAACCACTATTACCTGACAATTACAAAGCTTTCAGTTATTTAGCACATTTACCAACACATACCATTATAGCCATATCAAAATATTATAGTTTATATCAAAATACGTTAGATGCATATATTCATACTTATTCAGTTTCTCTATTTTGGTTCTCTTACAATGCTAAACCTTTGTGACAATGACACTGCTGTCCTTCAAGACAAAATAAGTTGAATGCACAAATAAAACACAATTTAAATTTTACATGTTTTATCTATTCATACAGAACGAACCTTAGAAGGCCAACCATAACTCAAGTGAGTACTGATCATTTTTTATTACTTTATATATACATATACGCACATTTATTTATTTTTAAATAAGAACATAAAAAACATGGTGCAAATGTACATGATAAGCATGTGACCTATATGTGGATATAACAGTGTAAATGCATGTTTTGAATGGAAAATATGATGATGGTCTGTGTGCATTTTAAGCAGGAACCAGAGTCAGAGGACGAGTATGAGGTGTGTGACGCAGACGACAGTGAGTATCAGTCACAAACCAGACCCAAGCAAATGAATGCATGAAAAATAAATCATAGACAGGCAACCATGTATGTAACATGTCTGATTCTCATTAGGTGTTAATGAAGGACCAGAGGAGACCACAGAGGCCCGGAGACCATCAATGCCCACACCGCGACCTAGAGACCTGTAAGTGACTTCCTTATACCCTGAACCATAATAAATCAAATCTGCCATTATATCAGATTCACTATCTAACAGTTCATCACTGCTGATCTTTCAGGAAGAAACCAAATCCTGCTTTGACACCGGTATGCACTTGTTTATCTTATTGAATCTGTACTAGTTACACTACTTTTACTGACAAATACTTGTCTGTTTTTGCAGAAACCAAACATGGCTCATAGAGACAGTGAAGGTAACTATCAAAATCACTGCAAAAGGACAACAAAAGCAGTGGCTATGTTCAGAACAGACTAGCATACGGCTTACAGCATTATATATGGTGCATACTGCGTTATTTTAAATAGTAAAATGCAAAACAGAATACATTATGCTGTGAAAAATGTTTCAAGCAGTAATATACGACACTGTGGTCATGTGACTTCATTACATTGCATTTGTAATTCAGCAAGAGATGCTAATGATCTCTGAAGTAAATCCAAGTTAAACAATGTCTTTCATTTTGGTAGTCAAACTGATGCAGTATTCCACAACATAAGCTCTGTTTTATAATGTGCAATTTGGCAGATCCATCTGTGCATTAAAAAAAATCAGCATACCGTGCAAATAAAATCTACACTATTGGTCAAACTGATCCATACATGCATACAGAAAATTAACATACTGTACGTTTCTGATACAGTATTCTGCAAACTAAGTTCTGATTTATAATGCACAGTTTGGCACATCCATGCATGCATGCATGAAGAAATTTAGCATGCTGCATGAATTATATCTACACTACATTTGGTCAAACTGATGCAGTTTTCCATAAAGCAAGCTCTGTTTTACTGGATAATGCACAATTTGTCAGGAGTCAGGACTATGCATGCATGCATAGAGAAAATTAGCATTCTGCATTATTCTGATGCTGTATTCCAGCACAAGCTGGCAGATCCATGCATGAACCCATACAGAAAATGAAAAAACAGCACATTTCTAATGCAGTATTCCACAAATTAAACTGTTTTATAATGCACAATTTGGCAGATCCATGCATGCACGCATTGCATACAGAAAAGTAGCATACTGCACAAATAAAATCTACACTGGATTTGGTTAAACTGATGCAGTATTCCATAAATTAAGCTCAGATTTAAATGCACAACTTGACAGACAAATTAAGCTGTTTTAGAGTGCACAATTTGCCAGATCCATGCATGCATGCATACAGAAACTTATCATACTGCTCAAGTAGTACTAGTAGTGTGCTATTCTGAATATAGCCAATGCCTTGTAGATGTGGCCGACATGAGAGTTTCCTGCACATATATAAAGAGCCATTTTAACTCTGACCCGCTTTAGAGTAGAGATAAAAGTCGCCTTTTAACAAATGCATGATCTCTGTTACAGCCACATTAATTAAAACAACACCAGCAACTATACCACGTAGCCCACCGGACACCATGCCGAGTCCGTCACCAACAGGTTTCCATCGAGCAAAGTAAAAAGAGTTTCATTTTCTCCTGTAAGCATGGCATAATTTTATGAACAGAAGAACTAAACTACCGTCTCCTTTTCTGTTCTAGGATGCCTCTGCCTCGACAGCTTCCCTCCCAAAGTAAGATTCAAGCTTTTTCAGTTTGCAATGGACACATTTTTCTATCCGTATGGCTAATATAAACATCAAAACTTTCTGACAGTCTTGATGAAGTTTCCTTTTCTAGCTGTTGATTAATCTTATTTTATTTCCACAGGCAGAGGGATGTTGCCTTCAGACAGCAGATCAGCTAGAGATGCTGAAGAGGTGATTGCAAATACTGGCTTCCCTTTAAATGCATTTACTTCTTTATGTATATGTTTTCATTTTTTTTTCCATTTATAGGGTTTGGCTCTGACAAAAAATGAAAAATGCCCCTGATGTTTGTGTGTCTCAGTTTGCAGCATAACTACTATAATCAAGAACATCCCAGCATGTACTTACAGCGTCTGTAAGTGACTAACTCTCCTGTTCTCTCACACAGGAAGCTGGTGTGTATAAAAAGGTTTGGTATGCCAGCAGCTGTGACCGCAAGACAGCAGAGGACGCTCTCATTCGCTCATCTAAGGCACGTCAGGCCTGCACAAAATAACACAATGACACTGCATTAGAAATACCAGCAAGAGCAAGGGGCAGACAAGACTATTATAGTTAACTAAAACCATAAAAAAACATGTTCAGTACTTGAAATAAAATAAATGTTAAGTGAAATAAAACAAAATATTAAAATAAACAAATAACTGGTTTTATTTCAGCTAGCAGCCAAGGCAATATTTCATTTTCAACTTGATGTAGCCTTTTAAAATAACAGTAAAATAAAAAAAAAAGCAAAATCTATATAGATATATTTAATGAGTAAATTATATGTGCAAGTGTCCATGACAGCAAATGAGAAAGAATTAGCCTATAGAAAATAAATGAACTCAAAATGCACTAATATAGGCCTATTCAAAACCAGAAAATGTGGACCATGCATTGACAAGACTGTTGGCAGATATTAGAAACATTTATCAGATAGCCTAATAAACTTTACAACAGCGGTCAGGAACCTTTTGCGAGCCACAGAGGGATACACTGGGATTGGGATTGGCAACTTGCATGAAATAATTCACTGTTTTGAAATGCTCCACTTGGATCATTTGATTCAGATTGGGACTTCAAAGCGTGGAAAGCGAATCATTTGATTCAGATCGCGACTTCGGAGCGCATATGGCATATTTTTTTTCAGATTTTTTTTTTCATTAAATAGTACAAAACATCAAACCACACTGTAAAAAAAAAAGTTGAGCCAACTTAAAATTTTAAGGCAACCAGCTTCAGCAGATTTTTGAGTTCTCTCCACTAATTTTTGTAAGAGATTCTCAACTTTTTGTTGTATAAACTTAAAACAACAAGTTGAGAAAACTCAAAAATCTGCTGAAGCTGGTTGCCTTAAAATTTTAAGTTGGCTCAACTTTTTTTTTTTACAGTGCATTAAAGCAGTACATTTATAAAACAAAAGAAAGAAACAAAGAAAGAAAGTGTACACATATACAAATCCCTTATGAAAATTAACCATGGTTTTATTATAGTAAAAGTGTAGTAGGCTAACCTTTTTTTTTTTTAGTAACTATGTACTGTGGCTCTTTTGGGAAAATGCATTAACCTAAAATAGAAAGAAAAGAAAGGCTCTTTGGTTAAAAAGTTTCCCTACCTCTGCTTTACAACATCACCAGATAATTCCTGTAGATAAAATAGTAGTGCATGGTGCTTGCAACACCAAGTTCATGGGTTCGATTTCCATGGAATGCATGAGCTGATAAAACACTTGAAAAAAGCAATGCAAGCTGCTTAGGATAAAAGCGTCTGCCAAATGCATAAACATAAAAATATCAGCCTATCTCTATTTGGGATGTAATGCTTACGTGCCTCTTTGTCTGATTTGATTTCAGGACAGCTCTTTTCTGCTCAGGAAGAGCTCTGGTGTGGACGCGCAGCAGCCGTACACACTGGTGGTGTTTTACAACAGCCGCGTTTACAACATCCCTGTCCGGTACATCGCCTCCACCAAACAGTATGCTTTGGGGAAAGAAAAACAAGGAGAGGAGGTAAAAATGGACATGGATGTTGCCCCAAAAGTATTTGGACTCTTAAATCACATTTAAAATTGAAAATGTTGTCATTACCTGCTCATCCTCATGTCAATCTACACTCAATAATATTTAACTAATGCACTCATCACATTCAGATAAGTGTGACTTTTAAGTGTCCAAATACATTCTGGTGGCTATGGAAGCTTGTTTCTGCCACAGAACAAAAAAGGCAACTGCCATTTTACATCTCACAACTCTGTTTTTTGTTTTCACCATGGAATTAAAAAAAGAGCAGAGGCTTTTTGTCTAACAATTTAACTTTTTTCTCACAGTTGCAGGTTTATATCTCACAATTCAGATTTTTTTTCTCAGAAAGTCACAAAAAATGGTTTATATATCTCACAAATTCTGAGTGTCTCACAAATCTGCTGTTGTTGTTTTTTTTTCAGAATTATAAGTTTACATCTCACAATTCTGTTTTCTCAGAAAGTCTCAAAAATAGTAATCATTTCCTTTTTTCTCACAACTCTTGAGTTCATATCTTGCAGTTTTGTTTTTATTTTTCAGAACTGAAGGAAAAAGCCAGAATTGATAGAAAAAAAGCCTGAATTGTAAGACATAAACTGAGGTGTGCAATATTTATCGCCTGTGATAATATTGTAATTATTGTTTTAACAATATGCAAGCTTATATTATCAAGGATGTTGCTCACTTTGCAAAAAACAAACAAAAACACATCTTGAGAGTCCAAAAGCATTGACTATGTGATGAAGCCTGAATACAGTTAAAATGCCCCTATAATTCAAGTTATGAAAGCAAAAAATATCTCTGTAGAGGTTTTTGTTTTTTATATTTAAATAAAAAAATAATTTTATACAATTCAAATATTAATTTTATAAAACAGTTAAACAAACAAGAATTTAATATTGAGTGAGTTACATTTTTAGAAACAATATTCTGTTTTTTTTGTTTGTTTGTTTGTTTGTTTTTGACAATGAAAATAGTTCAGTAGTTGCAGTGTTTCGTTTTTGAATGAATCTGTTTTTGAACAAATCATTTGAGTCAATGATTCAATGATCCACTCATAAAGTCGCTTGCTTCGTTTCTAAATTAATCATCCGTTTTGAATGAATCACTTGAATGAATGATTCAATGAATCACTCATTAAGACAGGGACTTGCTGCCACCTACTAGCGGTTTTTGAGTCAAATTTATTTATACATGAAAGGCCTAAACCAGCCAAAACACATTTAGTAAAATATTATTTTTGTCGAAAAAAAAAAATCCCAATAAATAACAAGATATTGATTGTCAATATCACACACACCTAATATAAAGTCATAAATGCGAGAAAAAATATTAGATTAAAAAAAGTCTCAATTATTGTTTTTTTATTCAATGGAAAAAAAACAAGCTTCCATAGGTTTCACTGCACAAGGTGAAAAAAAGTAGAAGTCACCTGCTGTCAGTCACTAAACTATCCTCTCTCTCTCTCTCTCTCTTTCTCTCTCTCTCTCTCTCTCTCAAGCGTTTCAGCAGCGTCTCTGACATCATTGAGAACCACCAGAAGAATCCTCTAGTGCTGGTCGACTCACAAAGCAACACCAAAGACTCCACCAAACTCAGACATGCAGTCAAACCATGAGGCAGCCTTTGAAACAGCGTCAAACTGAATCTGAAGACGCTGTGGAGACATTCATGACAAATATACACTATACTGCCAAAAGTATTGTGTCGCCCCCTTCTAATGAACAGGTTTAACTACTTTAGTAATTTCTATGAGTATAAATCTTAATGTTAAAGCATATAATGATATTCTAGGGAATTGTGTGCTTCTAATATTATAGCAACAGTTTGGACAGGACCCTTTTCTATTCTAACATGACAATGCCTCTGTGTATAAGACAAGGTTCAAAAAGAAAATGATTGATTGAGTCAGTGTGGAAGAACTTGACTGGTCTGCATAAAACCAAGTCCTAATCCCAGTTGAACACTGGCTCTGGTGTGACTGTAAATGCAGACCTTGAGCCAAAAACTCATCACCAAACACCAATGACTTGTACATACACTATATAGACAAAAGTATTGGAACACCCCTTCAGTAGAAAAGAAAAAGGCACTTCCAAATCTGTGGCAACAACGATGGGAACATAATTCATGTATTTAAAAATTGTATTTCCATCTCTGTTGCAGCAGTTTTGGAAGTGTCTAAAATGACTGAACCCATATGTACAAGTCATTGGTGTTTGGTGATGAGTTTCTGGCTCAAGGTCTGCATTTACAGTCACACCAGAGCCAGTGTTCAACTGGGATTAGGACTTGGTTTTATGCAGACCAGTCAAGTTCTTCCACACTGACTCAATCAATCATTTTCTTTTTGAACCTTGTCTTATACACACAGAGGCATTGTCACAAGAATAGAAAAGGGTCCTGTCCAAACTGTTGCTATAATATTAGAAGCACACAATTTCCTAGAATATCATTATATGCTTTAACATTAAGATTTATACTCATAGAAATTACTAAAGTAGTCAAACCTGTTCATTAGAAGGGGGCGACACAATACTTTTGGCAATATAGTGTAACTGCATTGAGAGGGTACTGACATTCAACTGTGTGGTGGTTTCACATCTTCCCTTAATAGAGGATGGAAACAGATCTACGCTTGCAAAGCTGGGACATGCTGCTACTTTTGTAACTTATTTTGCTGAATGACAGGTTACGGGCCGATCGCACAGAACGCGTTGGTGCGTTTGAAAGCAGCAGTGAGACGTGTTAGTTTTATTTTGAGGTGGAAAAAAGTCTGCATTTAAAAATACAGCTCAGGAAAAACATGTTCTGTGCAAATAGAGAGAAGGGCAATGTTGTATAAAGATACGCAAATATGGTACAGCTGTACAGTTTATATATGTTAATGGGTGTATGAATCGTTGTGTAAACACATTTGTTTTACCTTACATAAGGTGTGTTGAGTAAAAAAAAAATAAATAAATTCCTTTTTTAATTAAAGTGATTGTTTTGTGTATTATGTTACGTAAAATTATAAAGATTTGCATTGTACAACCCTAAATATTTGCATAAAGGGGAATACTATTTGTCATGTGGGTACTGTATGTGTATGAATACAAATATTTGTACACTAGAGTGTTCATACACAAGTTCAGATTTATATACAAATATTAAATCAAGCTTTCCCCGTTTTAACTACCTTTATAAATCTTGCAAGTAAAAGAATAAGATGTATTATATAAACATGAATGTGCTAGTCTTTACAGTTATGTAAGAGAACAAACAATCAAACCTTCCATAACAAAACAATATTCTTAATAATGAAATCAGAAACATTTTGCATGGGCAGTGACAAAACAAATGTACCACAGTTTCAGGACAAAAAGTGCAACTAAAATCAGTGTCAGATTGAAAGTTGACCAAATAATGTTTCTTGGTAAATCCTGTGTATATAAGCTTGAATGACACTTCCTTAACTTTTCGTAACTGTTTGTAATTAAATATTGATTAAGCCAAATCTTTTTCCAAGTAATATTGTCTGTCAAATGATTCCAGTATGAATAAACATTTTGCAAAAAACGTTTGTTACATAAATCTTTCAATATTGATCCACCAATACAATGCTATTATCAAACCAGTGTTTCAGAAAGAGTGATTAGTGTTTATATAATGCCAAATGTACACTGCAAAGGTGGAACAGAAGTGCTTCTGAAGTGGTCTTTACATGGACAGTTTAATGCATTTAAAAGACTAATAAATGCATTTTAATGCAATTATAACTGTGGGGCTGAGGTGGGTCAGAGCAAGCATAATTTAGTCTGACTTTAATGCAGTGTTCCATCTTCACACTGAAGTTTAAGCAGGCACAGAGCAGCCTTAACTTGGCTGTGTAAAGACAGCTTAAGATATCCTTATTGTTCCATATATAGTACCTATGAAGCGGTGCATACTATAAAGTGTCAAGAGACTGAATGCAAATATTCTTTGGAGCTATTTTGCAACAATATGTCATCTAAAGACCTTATATGTACCAATAACAATATGTGTATAGTAATTTTTTTTCTTTTTCTTTTTTCTTTTTTTTACCACATATAGGCTACAGTTGATTCTGTTGCTACATTTGTTCAAAGATATGCCTGTAATTTCATCACTTTTTAGGTTGCAATACCTGGCAACCTTATGTGGGCAACCGAAAAATGAATATTTGTCATATGTGACCAATCAATTACATAAATGTTTGTTTTCTCTAGCAGTGGTTTTAGACTTCCAGATCAACTGTTTTCATATAAAATTGCATTATCATATTTTTGTCATTTGTTTCTGCAGTATACAAGTGGACACCACACTGTATAAAAAACACAGATGTACATTAAGATATGCAAAACAGTGTTGCTGTTGATATGCAAAATGAGGTTGTCAGGACAAGAGTATTTTTCTTAAAGTGCTATATTTACCTCAGACAAAACAAAAACACCACAAATGAATTTTCAAAATAATGATATTTATTTATTGATAGCTCTAGAGGGTTTTTTGTGGAGGCACTTCTACCATACAGCAATAAAAGGTGTCATTCACAGCTGTTAGTGCAACACCAAACATAAGAGACACATTTACTTTGGTTTTCAAGTGAAGTGGATCACAGACCTTCTTCAAACATTTACAGAAATTCACACCACTATTAAGTGTCTGAATCACAGTGCAGTCATCAAACTCTTCTGGTGAAAATAAACTCAAGAAATGACTATTCTGATCAGATTACACTGATCCTAAAAAAACCTTTGGCTTCATAAATGAGAATAAAAATATATTTGGAAAATTTTGACTATTGATACCAAAACATCACAGTTGCAACATTCTTTAACCACGAATAATACATTAACAATACAATAAATGTAAGGTCATTCATTTAAACTTGATTAAACCCTTAATCAAACCCATGTAACTTATCAGCCGACCGCACACTGAAAAAATAAATATACACAATTCGCATAAATACAAAACCATTTCAGTGATGCTGCACCAATGCTGCGTCAACATATGCTCTCGCATACAGGTGCAGTTTGAAACTAATGCTAAATATACCGACAATATGACAAACAGAGGAAGCTAAACCAGATCCGTAGCCTCCTACAAAGAGAATCATCAAGTTCTGTAAACAATTCAGTCACAAAGCCTTGAAAGCTGATTAGTAGCAATGAAGTAGTAATGGTTAAACGGCATGCCCTAGTTTTAAACATCAAAAATCAAACAATCAAATAATGCAAAGCTACATAAAGTATTAAGACAAACCGATGTCTTACTGCTCAATCACTCGTTGTTCAGCGTGAAGTGAGGGTCAACACACTTCTTCTATTAGTATTAAGCTAACAGAGTGGAATATTACAATATTACCTGAGGTCTCTGCAATAATCTCGCATCTATCACAGTATAGTGCGAGATGGATTTGGTCTGACCGTATCAAAACACAGTGATTTTTCACCTATTAGATCATGCACTGCACTTTTTCACATTGTGGAACAAAATAAATAATGCTTGCTCGTGTCAACTTGAATATTCAATCACCCAAAAAGGGTTTATTACTATAAAGAACGAAACAGTGAAAGACGAAGATCCTCATATTTGGACCGCAACTGTGTTTTTCTCACCCTGAGATTTGCATAGTAACCCTGATTCTTCTTAAAAATGGCTAACGAATGCATTTCTATCTGTTGAAGAGCTGGTTCCACCCTCTGGTCGCTTCCATTAGATGTCTCTGTCCGTGACCCGCCCAGGCTTCTTGGTTTGTAAAAAGCCGCCCGCAAAACCAGCATCTAAACGTCGGCTGCAGCACGATGCTTTCCGATACTGTTGGTACTACGGTATACTTTCTTCCACACACTCTCCTGAGCCTCAATTTCAAGCTGAATCTTTCTTTAACGGTGCCGTTTGGCCATTCTCTCCTGCGGTGGGACGCGTGGCAATCGGCGACGAGATTATCGCGAAATGCGTCGCAGCTGAACTCTGAAAGAGCTTTGAGTGTTTTATGGCAAAGTACAACCCGTTGCACTGCACCTTTGTGCTTGTGAACCACTCTCATGATGTTTGTGACCTCGGGAACATAAGTGTCAGGATGGTTGAGAACTATAACGGGCTGGTTATCGCGTGGGATTTTAACGGATTGCGAGGAGCTGTAGGGAATCAGCCGAAGGGTTGTCAGAGCGTTTCGAGGCACCGGTTCCCAGTAGAGGACAGATTTGCTGATGTCTTCTGAGGCTTGAGTCGAGCGCTTTTGGGATTTACTGACGGGAGAGTCCGCTGAGGACGTTTCTCCCATGCGCTTTCTGTTCAGTGACGCGAGAGGGCTGTTTGACTCGCTGGATCCACAGGCTGTCGCTGGTTCAGATGTGGAGGAGTTTGCATCATCAGGCCTGAGAGAGAAGATGCTGGCGTTGACTGGCTCAGATCGCTGGGTTGCACCTGATGAAAACATGGTGCAGGAGAGTAACTAACACGCTTTAAAATGTGTTAACAAGAACTTATGTATTTGTATTATAATACTGTGACAAGGATGAAAAATGTTTTGATAATATGTGACCCTGGACCACAAAACCAGTCTTAAGTGTCAATTTTTCAAAATTGAGATTTATAAATCATCTGAAAGCTGAATAAATAAGCTTTCCATTGATGTATGGTTTGTTAGGATAGGACAATATTTGGCCGAGATACAACTATTTGAAAATCTGGAATCTGAGGGTGCAAAAAATCAAAATATTGAGAAAATCGCCTTTAAAGTTGTTCAAATGAAGTTCTTAGCCATGCATATTACTAATCAAAAATTAAGTTTTGATATATTTACGGCAAGAAATGTACAAAATATCTTCATGGAACATGATCTTTACTTAATATCCTAATGATTTTTGGCATAAAAGAAAAATGGATAATTTTGACCCATACAATGTATTTTTGGCTATTGCTACAAATATACCCCAGCGACTTAAGACTGCTTTTGTGCTCCAGGGTCACATATATATATTGGAAAAACATGGAAAACGTTTAAAAAATTTTAAACAATTTTAATTACTATATTTTACTTCTTGCACTGAATGCTTTGAATGTTTGTGGCAACAATAGATATCTTGAATAGTGCTTACCAGAAGCCATTTAAAGTAAAACATTAAAAAAAGCTAATTTTTTTTTTTTTTTGTAATTGTAAGTGGTTACTGAGTCATTTACATAAAATACATAAAGCTGAAAAAAGATTTTGATATTGATTTTAAAAACATTTTTAGTTACTATATTTTTCATTAAATGATTTCAATTTTTGTGGCAACAATCAATAGCTTGGAAACATTGTTACTGGACCATTTTAGAGGAAATACAATGTTTTGATACATAAATGGAAAACATGTTTAAACAATTTTAATGACTATATTTTACTTCTTGCATTAAATATTTTGAATCTTTGTGGCACCAATAGATGGCTTGGAAGGGTTACCGAGCCTTTTCAGAATAAATACATAAAAAATGCTTTTAAAAAAATGTTGTGATAATAATTGTTTATTAAGAATTCTGTTTTATTTATTAAGAATTATTCTTTTTTATTATTTATTTCAAATATTTAAAACACATATTTCAAATATATAATTATCAGCCTATTTATTATTATTACTTATTAATAATTATTATTTATTATTCCAAATATATAATACATATTGTACTTCAAATACAAAATGTTTCAAATAACATCAGAAAGATGAAAACTAACCTTTTTTATTAGTTTTTTATATAGCAATTTGCTATAGATACATATCTAGAGTTCTCACATGATTAATAATGTTTATAATATCAATATTATTTTATATTTACCATATGCAGAGCTATCTAGCATTAATTTTAAACTAAATCCTGTGCAAATCAGCTGCTAAAGACAATTGCATATAGAAATATTCATACAGGTAGATAACTAGGTTTGCACAGTCAACTTGATCTCAAACGTTGATGGACCGGCTTTGACCGTTCCAATATGGCGCACGATTTACATATAACGGCTCTTACAGCGGTATCCACTCGAGTTATCTATGCATGCGAGCTTAAACATACTGAACATCTAAACCATGAGTCATCTGCCTGCTGGAAAGAGTTTCAATGTTTTGTTGGCCAAACAATCAACATCAAGGTACACATTTTGAATGCACTGTACCTCCATTCTTTATCAACACCACATTAAAAAAACTAACCCCTGGTTTCACAAACAAGCCTTCAGGCTAGTCCCAGACTAAAATGTATGTTTGAGCTGTCTCAACTGAAAATATCTTGCTCTTACGTATCTTAAAATATGCTGTTGCTACTGTTCTAAGGCACTTTTTTTTTTATAAAAGCAGCTTAAATATCTGAATTTAACTAAGGCCTAGTCCTGGCTTAAGCGAAGCCCCATCTGTGAAACCGGGCCTAAAAGTCCAAGGATTTATGGAAACATTTGACTGATGGTTTTCCATGGCTTTACTTCAACAAATTTGATTTATGTCAGTCAGGCTGAGTATAACTACACCAAAAAATATTCAACTAAACACAATTGCATAGAAATGAACAATTACCTAAAATGTTCCATGACTATGGGAACCATGTCTAAAAGACCAAACACAACAAGTACGCTTTATCCGAGAGTGCTCTGCTTGTTGCTTACCTCCAGCACATGTGAAATCTTTCAGAGGTTCATCAGAGCTGGCTTGTGGCGATAACGTCCGATCCGCTCTCACTTCATCCAGCAAATGAATGACTGTAGTTAAAGGCAGCTCATCCACCGTCTGAAGCAGGTCTGGAGCACTGCGGCTTTCCCTCTCGCAGTCGCGCTGACCTACAGGGACCAGAGGCTCTCTGGGGTCCATGTTGTTTGTGCACTCGTCAACATTGCCATGGAATAACAGGCCCCCGTTTTCACTTCGACACAGAGACTCAGTCAGATCCTTCAGGGGAGATCCAGAGGACGGACTCACGCAATCAAACCCAGAGATGGAGCATGCATTGATTATGAGATTGTGTTCTTCATCAAACGCTGTAGTAAGGAGACGTGAACTACACCTTTCTTCCAAAGAACCTGTATCTGAGGTCAAATCACTATGACAGCCTGAATCTCCTTGGCATGCGGTAAAGTTTTCCTCGGATTCACTCAAGGCTTGGCCGTCTTTCGCTCCTTTTGCATTGGGACTTTGAATATCTGAATTATGGTTGCATGCTTTGAGATGAATGGGCGCATGTTCCTGATTTTGTTGGCTTTTTATCCTCTCAACCACTGAGGACAAAAAGTCCTGCTGAGCTCCACATCGTCCCTGCTTCTTTCGTTGGGACGAAGACTTTCTAGACGTCACCTGAGAACGGTTTCCTGAGGCGTTAACAGTTGGAATATCGTTGGATTCGTCTTGCTGATTGGCTGGTTTCACAGTGTGAGCATCCTTCGAAACGTCTTGCTTGTTTGAAGGAATGACTTTGAGAACTAAATGCTTTTTGCCGTCCACCATCTTGAACCCGACCACCTTTGTAGTGCAATCTAGGGGAACAGATATATTGTTCTTCTCCATGAGTCCGCTTAGCTTATCTTTCCCAGCACGCCGCAGGCCTGGGTGTGGCGCGGTACGCCGCTTTGCATTAGCTTGTGACGGATGGGGTGTTGCTGGTGCGTGAGAAACCAAATCTTGCTCGCCTTTGAGAGATGCAGGCCAGTTTTTACCACTACAAACGGTCCTTTTGAGAAACTGCTGCGTTTCCTCCAAGGTCTTCTCTGGATCAAGCAACACGCTCTGGTTGTCCAGTAAACCGGATGTGGAGAACGGGACCAATGGGGATGTCCATTGGGGTTCTGGTTTCGGAAGTAAGAACTTGAAATCTTGAGACAGGTTATTGTCTTGCTTAACAGGTGCCCGCTTTCTCCACCAATTCCTTCGGCTCCACCTTTGACGGCATGCAGAAGCCATGTGCTTTAGGAGATCGTTTTTCTGTGCATTGCCTTTAGTAATGCAACATGAGTGACACACAAACTGCTTAATCTCCTGGATGGAGAGTTTGCATTTCTGACAGTAGTATTGACCGTTTAGAGCATGGTGTGTTTGACAATGTTTGGTCAGTTGGGGCAGCGTTCGCTGGACGTTGTCGTCACAAATCTCACAAACGAATAAACAATCCTCATGTTGCATTCGGTGCTGCTGAAGCGTAGTGAACACCGGAGTGAAGAAACCACACACCTCGCACGGAAACATCGGTGAGTTTCCTTTGCCTCCGTGGGCGATCTTAAAATGCATTGTTAATTCGCTGGGTCTGAAGGAGATGCCGTCATTGCATGAGGAGCAGGTGAAGGTGTTCGCCGCCTGAAGATGTCGAGGCCGCTTTTTGGACTTCCCTGTTACTTTCCATCCACATGCTGTAATATTCTTCTCCTCTTTCACAGTGTTTCGTTCAGCGGGGAATGAAAAGGAGGTCTTCCTGAGACGCAGGCGTTTACGCCAATTGCCCCTCTCTTCATTCCCAACCTGAGCGTTAGGGTTGGCATTGACCCCACTCATATTGGATGTACAGAGCCCTACACAAGACAAGGAAAATTTTAGCTTTTCGATAGATCAAGATCAAAACTCAACACATAACTTCTAACATCATAATTAATAACCAACGTCATTATATTTTCACCAATGTTTCTGGTTGCGATACTGTGCGTTATGAAAGTCATGAGTGATACGCTGTAAAAACATAGTATTTTTCTCTTGCTTTCTATTACAAATATCTAAACATTCTTAAATCAAGATACATTTACTTGAGAAGGAAAACAAGATATTAAGTCGTGTTTTCTGAAAAATTATCTAAATTAAGTGATTTATGCTTAAAACAAGAAAAAACAGTCTTGTTTTGTTTTTCTTAATCCATTAACAGTTTTTTGTCTTGTTTTAAGCATAAACTCACTTAATTCTGATACATTTTTAAATGAACAAGACTTGATATCTTAAGTCATTTTGCCTCTCGAGTAAATGTAACTTGATTTCAGGATATTTAAATGTTTATACTGAAAAACAAGACAAAATAGTGAGTAAGAAAAATAGGATATTAAAGGCCAGATTTACTAAACAGGGCAAATTAGTGTTAGAACGCAATACCATAAAATGCGCACATTAAAGAACACATTAAGAGCAGCACAAATTAGCGCCTGCTTTAAGACATGCTTTTCTGAGGCGTTAAATAATTGCGCAAATACGTTAAATTAATCTCGCTGCGTGATTCTTTTTAATACTCTCCTCCCATAATTTTGCGTCTGAAAGGGAAACTCCTGCAAATGCATATTCAATAAGGTCAGGCACAAAATAACTGTGTCCACGCCTTTTCAGCGCTAATTCTTCACTGCGTGTCTTTAGTCAATCCTGACAGTACTATTTTAATGTCAAAAACTCACTTCATTTTGATATGCCTACAATTTTCTGAAAACAAGACTTTATATCATAAGTCATTTTGCCTGTAAATGTATCTTGATTTAAGAATATTTACATATTTATACTGAAAATAAGACAAAACTATTGAGTATGTCTATTTTTTGATCCCACTGACAGATTTTTTTATTATTATTATTTAATTTAAGCATGAAATTATGGTAAATATTTCCAAAAACAAGACTTTTTATCATAAGTCATTTTGCCTCTCAAGTATATGTATCTTGATAGATATTTATACTGAAAACAAGACAAAAATACTGAGCAAGGAAATCATTGTTGCAGTGCATACTGTCCTTTTGTCTATTCCATATTCTTTTGTAATTTTGAGTAGTTATTGTAATGCATGCTGTGTAAACTATTTAATGGACACACTAGTGTTTATGATCAAAATCTTGTCACATATGACAAAAACCATAATACTGGCACACATACAGTGTGTATATCAAGAATGTCTTTGAGAACAGAACCTGGTCTTCTTTGAAATGTCATATTAATATAACTTTAACTTAGTTACCCTAAACCAGACTACAACATCTTTATTACAAATCAATATATTTGAATGAACCTAAATATAAGTGTGCATTTAATGCTCTGTATTATGGTAGTACCATGATTTTTTTTATTTTTGAACATGGTATCATTATAGCACATTTTCATTTACATTTATTATATTATATTATATATTTGTATGTGCACTCTGATACATAGCCCTCCTTTGTTATGTTTACTTTTTAATTATTATACCTTAACTTTAGGGTTAGTTTAAAGCAATTTACTGCTTATGCAACATGTGTGTAACACATAAATGACTCTGACTTCAGTACTAGGGTTTTCTAAACATGTGCCATGGTAATACCATGGTATTCTTTGAAATACACGGGAACCTTCTTGTGAATTCCATTGTAATATGATAGTCTTTCAATCCCATGATACACATCAAAGTACCATGGGATTAACATCACTGAAAAATGGTGCTGCATAGTTTTGTAAGCGTAGTTTACTACACGAGTTTTTAACAGTCTTTCTCACATCTTTGTCTTAATACACACACATGCATACTGACCCATGTATCTCAATAGACATCAAATGTAATTAGAATAAACTAGCATGTACTAAGCATGCACCGCGAGTTGAACAAGTTAAATAAAGTACAATCAGTTTGCACCTGTGGTTCGGCTGCCTAATTCTCCCTGTCACAATGCAATGACCGTGTTATAAAGTTTTAAAATCGTTTTGGATCAAACTTAATGCAAAATGCGATGCGAACAGCCTGCGACAGAGTTTACTTTAGCAACTATGCAGTCTTGCTTATGTAAAGTTGACCAACAAACATGTTTCAAACTGCTGTATCTTGCATGCCATTATGCGCGTGCGACATTACATTTCCATTTATAAAACTTTGGTTCTCCTTCAAAGTCAAGTTCGGGTAATGCATATGTGAAAACGCATATAAGTGCATGTAAAAGTGTCGAAGGTGACCAGACTTACAGCGCTTTTCCGCCTCCCGTCCAACCAGAATCAGTCAACAGCGCGCGGCAGCCATGACAGTTCAATCCGGGGACAAAAGCAGCTCAAGCCCATGACAAGAATGGATTACCTGCATGCCACATCATACTAATGTCTAATTGCATTGTCTAAATTGCATGCATTTTTCCATGTATTAATGCCTAGCTGTATGCTTTTTGTTTATGAAAGAAGCTCATTCATGCCACAGATGTGATGTGCACAGAAAATTACAGCCCTGTGAAGACAGCATGTGCTTCCTCTTTCAGCATACATCATTCAGCACTGTTTATAACGACCATATAGAGGCACACAGCACTTATATGTTGAGAAGTTTATTACTCACTCATTTGCATTATTGAGAATGTGAGAAAAGTGGAAAAGCATGCACACATTCTAACAATGTAGAAGTTATTTGTTATTTTTACTCTTTTTTTGTAATTGTTATTTCATTTATGGCCATTTAAGTCAATAAATGGCTCCCAATGTCATGGAAAACTTAAACTAAAATTATGATTTATAAGTCTCAAAAGTCAAAACAATTATTATGATTATTAAAATGGAAATTATAGAAAAGTCATAGAAAAGACATGAGTATTACACTGCTTAGGTATCAAGGACGTAACAGAACAGGAGGGAGAAAAGGTGCATTTTATGAATCAATAGTTAAAATCCCATATTGATAGCATATTCATCATTTAAATCAAAGGTGCCCAAACTTTTAATACAAAGGACCAAAAATCAACATTTATTGAGGACTGTGGGGCAAAAGTAAATGTTGTAAATTTAAAAAAAATAAAAATATTGAATGTTACATCAAATTAACATATACTGTTTTTACATTTCAATGAAAAAAATAAAACAAAAATAAATAAATAAAACAAAAATATAAATTATACAAATGAAGCTATGCTTCAATGGGCTTTTTTTTTTTTTTTTTTTTGATGAGCGTGATGAGCAAACTCAAAGGTCATGACAGGCCAACACTGGTTTAAATCTATTACTTAAAACCATCATCATCATCATCATCATCAACAACATAATCATCATCATAAATAAAAAAAAAAAAGTACATTTTGTAATCATAAAAAAACGGTACAGGTCTTGGAGCACTTTTTAAGGAATAAGGAAAACACAAATCTAAAAAGGAAAGTACAGTCTGTCTGAATATATGTTAACAGATTGAGGTTTATCTGCATTTACACTTCTGCTAGGGCTGCTAATATGATTTACATAAAACTCACTATTGTGATACTTTTTCCTAATTTTTATGTAATATTGTTAAATGTAATGTTTGAAAAATGTGTGGCAAAACATTATTAGGAATGATAGCCCATAGATATAATCCTGCACTAACGTACCAGTCGCATATCATATCTTTATTGTCGCACTTTTATTGTAAATTGCATGATTTATGTGCTTAAGTCAAATTACAAGTCCTGTAAAAGCAATTTAACATAAACAACTCAAGTACACTGTATGTGATGTAGTAATATGTATAATATACAGTTTACATTTTATTTTAGAATTGCTTGTTCTGTTTTTTGTTTTCCCTTGAAATAAAGTAAAATAAAAAAATAAAATAAAATATAAAAAATATAATCAAATTGAAATAAAACTGTAATATAATTTAACTAAATTTAAAGAATTTACACGTTTACAAGCTTTTAAAACAAGGGTTATATGCTGATCATTATTGAGGAGGGGGTGGCATCTAGTGGTGAGATCGTGTTATAGCAGGCTCAGATAAACTTTGTTCCTTTACAAACAGCTATTACTGAAAATTGTGTTCTTTTAGTTGTCAAATGCAAGTTGCTGTCATCTTATGTTTTCCCACCTCTTTTTTCAGTTTAATTCTGTGATTAGTTGCTCTTTCTCGCTACATTGACACTCCAGATCTGCTAAAGTCCGTGCCTTGTGATGACGCTGATGAAAGTTTAATTCTGATTGGTCGCGCTCTGTGATTGTAAGGCGACTTTTGATTGGCTGAGATTGTCAATGGGCTCGTAGTGCTGTGTATAGTTTCTTTGCTCGTGAACACAGAGTGTAAACTTTGATTTGATGTACACTTTGATTATCCGACTAAGTTTATTCGGCTGCTAGTTTTAATTGTACTGTCTGTATGCAGGCGTCATTGTGCGCGGTGAGTTCTTTACTGATTCAAAACACTGAAAAGGTTTCATCGTTTGCTTTTTCCCTTTAAAAGTTACGCATGTAGCGCTATTCTGTATTTGACTTGCCTCTTTGATTTGTAGTGGGTTATTGTATGCTAGTAAGTCACTCCGCTCATTGGTTCTTATTTTGTTGCCTGTGATCTACATTGGTTGGTTTGACCTAATAACTATTGTGCACATTAAGGAAGACTCAGGCTTGTTACTCCAAATGATTTTCTCCTCCTGAAGTGTGTTGGACCAATCAAGACCTTCAGCGGTCTCACCGTCATCAGTGCTGATTGTTGCTGCAGCTTTGATTTGTCTTGGATATGTATTGAGGTGCTTTTGCTCAGTGAAGCTGATCTGATCTTCTAAACTTATATATTCCAGGAGCCCAATGGAGCTGGAGGGTCAGTGGTGGAAAGGAGAACTTGCAGAGGACATCTATCAGGCCCTGCGTTACAAAGTTTGTATTCCTGTCATTGTGTTGTTATTTGGTGCCACCGAACGTGTGTTATAATGTCATGCATGCACATGAACCTTGCACAAATCTATTATTACTAAATTGGCATGGTAGTAGAATTGTCTATTTGGATTTTATAATGTAATGCATGCATGCATATGCAACTTTACTGAATGTATGTAAATGCAACTTGAATGCATGCATATACAGCTTTATTGTATTCATGTAGATGCAACTTGAATGTATGCATATGCAACTTTACTGAATGCATTCATATGCAGCTGTTCCGAATTTATGTAAATGCAACTTTAATGCATGCATATGCAACTTTACTTGGCTATTGCATGCCTGTGCAACTTAAACTTATTATTGCACAAATCAATATTCTAAAACATATTATTGGTTGTCTCGTTGGATCTCTTTAAGGAGGTGCGGTTGCCTGCATACAAAGGCCTGTCCCCACAGCTGAGCCTTAGACGATATTTCGCAGACCTCATCGCTATAGTCAGCAATCGCTTCAAGCTGTGTCCGACAGCCAGACACTTGGCTGTTTATCTGCTGGACCTGTTCATGGACCGCTATGACATCTCTGTACAGCAGCTTCACATGGTCGCGCTGTCCTGCTTGCTTTTGGCCAGTAAGATTCAAACTCCTTTTAATGATTGCAATTGTAACATTGTCTGAAATTAGCTGTTGTGTATGATGCACAAAGCACACCACATAGTACTGTGCAGTAACTACTCTGCAACCATTTTTATTATCCAGGTAAGTTTGAGGAGAGAGAAGACCGTGTCCCGAAGCTGGAGACACTGAACAGTTTGGGCTGCATGAGCTCTATGAACCTGGTTCTGACCAAACAGGGTCTCCTGCACATGGAGCTGCTGCTCCTCGAGACGTTTCAGTGGAACCTGTACCTCCCCACCACTGCTCACTTTATAGAGTACTACCTGCCAGTCGCCGTGAATGAGACAGACCTGCATGACGGCTGGCCGATGGCATGCATGGAGAAGGCCATGCTGTACATGTCCAAATATGCTGACTACTTTCTAGAGGTCTCTTTACAAGGTGCAGAGTTTAATTCAGATTCATTGCGTTTTCACCTGTTAAATGTTTGTGGGAGTGTATAAGAACAGCATGATATACAGAATCAGAATGTTTTGTTCTTTTGTATTAATAAAAAAGCATTTTCGTTTTCTGTCAAGACCATGCATTTCTGCGATTCGTCCCGTCTCTGGTTGCTGCAGCGTGTGTGGCTTCCTCCAGGGTAATCTTGCGTTTGTCTCCTACCTGGCCTCCGCATCTGCAGCACCTGTCAGCGTACACCTGGGAGCAGCTGCTGCCCTGCGTGGAGAGACTTCTAATGTAAGTTTGACCCAGAGTTGTTAACCTTAACGAAAAACCCCTAAAAATGGAATGCATGTAAATACAGTTTGAATGCATGCTTAGGGCTGGGCGATATATATCGAATGATATTTTGCGCATTTCGTCAGTAAAGCCGGTTCTTTGATTAGCGGAAAATCTCCATCACCTGTTTTGAAACAGAGCGCCAGTTAATACACAGAGCCGTAGATCACTAACAAGCTACGCAATACCGCGTTCATTTTCGCGGGTGATTAATTGGCGTAGCTTGTCAGTGATCTACGGCTCTGTGTATTAACTGGCGCTCTGTTTCAAAACAGGTGATGGAGATTTTCCGCTAATCAAAGAACCGGCTTTACTGACGAAATGCGCATGGATATATCGAACGATATATATCGCCCAGCCCTAAGCATGTAATTGCAACTTGAATAGTTGCATATACAACTTTACTGAATGCATTCAATTTGCATTTACATGCATTCAGTAAAGTTGCATAAGCATTCATTCAAGTTGCCTTTATATGCATTCAGTAAAACTGTATATACATGCATTCGAGTTACATTTACTTGCATACGGTAAAGATGTAAATGCATGCATTTAAGTTGTATTTACATCTTGACTGATGCATGTAAAAGCTACTTTATTCATGCTTATACAAACCTCATGGAATGCAAGTAAATGCTACCTGAATTGATGCATATGCAACTTTACCAAATGCATGTAAATGCAAAGTGAATGCATTCAGTACAGTTTTAGATACAGTAAAGATGTAAATGCATGCATTTAAGTTGTATTTACATCTTTACTGAATGCATGTAAATGCAACTTAAATTGATGCATATGCAACTTTACCGAACACATGCATATGCAGCTTTACTGAATGTTTGTAAATGCAATTTGCATGCATTTGTTACTGAAAACTGAAAATTATTTTTATTGAAATAAAATTCTTTCAGCTAGTTGCAAAGGCATCGTTTCTTACTTTCAGTTTTACCTTAAGTGCTAAAATAACTAAAACTGAAAATAATGCGTTATAGTTGAATGGACATTTTGACACTACAGATATCCCCCCTAATATCCTCTCACTCTCTCTCAGTGCTCATGACAGTGACGTAAAGGAAGCGAACAAGCAGAAATGCCCGCAGCCGAGCGTTCCGCCTGCACAGATGGTGTATCCCGTCCAGGGTCAAAACGTGTCCTTGCATCAGTACATGCAACGGCCGAGCACGCAATACATGCAGCAGAACTGCCAGCCGGTGGTAGTGTCTGCTCAAGGTCCTGCGACATATCTGACACATACGGCCTCAATGCAGGTCTCCACAGCCCCTCTGCATGGGCTCACGCAAACACAGACCATTGATGCCAAGGTCAATGTGCCCAACAGAGCTTACCCCTATACCCCTATGAACACGCTATACCCCTGCGCCGCTCCCTGCTTCGACAGGTGATGAAACAGGACAGGAAAATATCAGACCGTTTACATTGCACAGGGAAGTGTTTATATTCTTAACTGTTACTTGAATCAAGCCACTTCAGCTGCTGAATTCCGAATCCTTTTTAATTTACGTGATTAGGGTGAAAGCTAGATTATTTAAATCACTGTAATATTCATTAGGTGTGGGATAATACAAAATGTGCAATATTCTAATGCTGTTGTGCATTACCCACTGAATACTGCCTTGTAATGTTTCATTTGTTGTGTTAAGTTTACTTAAGTATTATTATTTACGGCCATCTTTCATAAATAAGAACATCATGGGAGTTCAAAGTAACATTGTATAAGAAATGAATGTGGTTTTTACTAACACACACACGCAAGTGTTATTTTGCTCTACCTCATTGAATGCAAACTATTGTTGTCTCGTAACCTTACAAATGCACTTTGGTACAGTGTTATTTGTTTTTGTTTTAATAAAAAAGCAACATTTATGTTGTAGCTAGTTTTGGATTTGGGTGTTGAAATTTTACACAGGTTTGTAGCCACTAGAACATGTTCATGATTAAAATTCACCCTTCTCAAGATTAACACAAACATTCACATATGAAACCGTTTGTTTGTATTAGTTCAACATAAACAGTCCAGTGCACTGTATTATTAATAATTTTTTTTTTTTTTTTTGAGAATCACCTTGATTATTACAAAACAAAGTTTTTTTTTTAAACACGTGCATTCTCTTTAACTGATAATGACTATAGAGGGAAAGAAAGCACAGACACACATTTATTTATTCATTTATTTGTAGGTTTCAGGTTATGTAGAAAGAAAATGGGACATTTAATTTGTAATTTTGTGCCTATAATGTTCACAAAAATGGTTAAATTTCATCGATTTTCGTGCTTGCAGCGTTCACAAAAAATGGTAACAATTTATGAACATGGTCAAGGTTATAAATGGCTACAGATAATCAGACTAATTACATGTGACAATTTCTCAATTTGAATATAACCATGTCAGAGAAAATTTAGGGCAAGTGATTGCAAATGTCATTGCAACTCAAAAATGTAATAAAAAAAACATAAACCAAGCCCCAAACAACAAAAAGAGGAATCAAAAACATAGTTTTGTGGTTATTTAATTAATCGGTGTCTGACAACAAATTTAAAATAATCCTTTTCTTGTTCTCAAATCGTGCCTTAATGATTTCTTCTGGGTGGCGATTGTTTTCTAGACTTTTATTTTGAAGAATTCCCTAAAGCTTTTCCAGCGTTTTACCAGTGAATATAAAACCTCATCCGTCCGATTTTATTAAAACACACTTTATTAAACAACTAAAATTTGATTGTTTTTAAAGTAATATTTTTACTTCAAAATAAATGTTGACAACAATAGATATGTAGAACTTATCGAGAGAAAAAAGCATAATATCAACGAAAATAATCGTCAGATCTTGCTAATTATTCTCCATTATTATTATTATTATTATTATTATTTGTATGTGTGTTTCGTTCTAACCCCACCGCGGAGCTCCTCATGACTGTGTCGTCACATCCGGTGTCAGCAAAGGCTCTAGAATATTACCGTAGCTTCGCGTTCATTCTGCTGTGTGTGTATTTAAGCGCGTGTCCTGCTGCTGGCGCTCTTTCAGGCTGTCATGACATTACAAAACATATCTGCATTAAGATTCATGTAAACATAAACCCTGAAGGTGTGCTGGACGCGTCCACAGGAGCATTATATTACATATCAACAGGTAAGAAAAACCAGGCGGATTTATGACTGACTAACACTGTCAATGGGTGTGGGTGCAGAAATTTAGCGGTGTTCAAGTGAACTAATGACAGAGAGATATTTGGGACTGATGGAGTATGTGTTTGTAGTCTTATTAAAGGCACAAATTCGTTCACAATAATAGTGAGGTGTGGTTTATTTTATTTCGAAAGACTGTCATTGAAAACAAATAGACACTAATAAGAATTTAGCCGACATTCCCGCAGAACTGCGTTTAAATACCAACCGTTTTAACGGTCTTTTTCACACATTCCATTTTAAACACACGTCATGATCAGGGCATTTAAATCTAACGTGAATCACGTGGTTTGAAGATTAAAATTCGATTCAGTGTTACATTTGTTGTTATTTGGCATAAAACAGTTACATGTATCTTTAAGCACTTAAAGCAGTAGTACCCGTTTTATTGCATCCAATTATAGTGTTTGACTGTAAGCTGTGTTATGCAATAAATGTTTATGTGCACACCTCCCTCAAAGTGAACTTTCTAGAGAGATTTCTACAGAATTTTCTTTTCAAGGCGGGACTAACTTGCACGCTTTCATTTTCATCTATTTAAACCGTGGCACCCATTGACAGCTGTGACAGCTGTACTAGTATAGGCTACTGGTTAGTTTTGTAACCTAGACATCAATCAGGTAATGGTATATGACAGGTTTGTGAGCTGAGTTGATTCTAGAGTATGCGGTTTAGAGTATATGGTTGTAGTATATACAGTATTTGCTGACAATATAAAATTTTGGACTCAGATTCATAATATAATAATGGAATTTTAACTTTCATGTAACTATGGAAGCTTGTTTCCGCCACGGAACAAAAAAAAAGTAGACTGTTTATCCTACAGTTTGTTTTTTTTCTCAGAATTTCAATTTTGTATCTCACAATTTTTGAATTTAGACTTTTTTTTCTCAAAATTGCGATATAAATTCAGATTTTTGACACTTTTTCTCAAAATTCTGACTTTTTTTTTTTTTTTTTCAAAATTCAGAGTTTACATCTTGCAATTTTGTTTGTTTTTCAAGGCAGAATAAATAATAAGGTAACTGCAACTTTTTATCTCACCTTTTTTTCTTATTTGTATTTTTTTATTTATATTTTTATATTTTTATTTTCAGCATGAAATCCCTTTTTGTCCATATTTGCTACCCTAAAAATGAGAAATTCTTAAAATTATTTATTATTATTATTATTATTATTATTATTATTTTAGTTATTTTATCTTTTTTATATTTGTTAAAATTTTCTCTTCACTTTAGTTCATTGTGATTCTGGTATTTATTTCCATCAGTTAATAAGAGAAAATAAAAAAAATTATAATACAAAAATTATAATTAGCATTTAGTTACTGCTGTATTAAAGAGTTACTTTGATCTGACAGGTGTGTGTGAAGCAGTCAAACCTGTAGGTCTTCACCTGCGGAAGAGAGTGGCCAAACGGCCCGTTGTCATGTTGTGCTGGGGAAATGCCTCGTATGGGCAGCTGGGTTTAGGTGGGATTGATGAAGAGATAGTGCTGGAGCCGAGGAAATGCGAGTTCTTCGAGGGCAAGCGTGTGCGGGATGTGGGATGTGGCAGACGTCATACTGTTTTTCTGCTGGAGGATGGGACTGTGTACACCTGCGGCTGCAATGACCTGGGACAGCTGGGGCATGACAAAGCACGCAAGAAACCAGGTAAGGACGCGAAGAGACTTTACTAACATTAGAACACTTTGCCATTATTAATGTAATTACTTGATCGTAATAAAATTATTGAACTACATGATTCACTTCAAATCATTGTGGCTGATGTCATCAATCCCTCTTATTTTTCAAAAATTTTAATAAGGTAATATTAAGGTGGTTCCTCTCTAATATTCCCACTTAAATTAAATCATGCCTTGCCCTTAATTTTTTTGTACATTTTATGTAAAGTGTGTTTTGGACAGTGTTTCATGTTGACCTAAAATTATCCCCTGAAAATAATATATTATGAATGATTGTTTATTGAATCAGTTTTGTATTTAGGATCTGAGTGATGTGTTTAATTGTTTTAATTTGTCCCAAAGGGTGCATTTATTTGATTAAAAATACAGTAAAAGATGCAAAATTTAGAAATATTTTTTACAATATAAAATAACTGTTTTCTATGTGAATATATAGTTAAATGTCATTTATTCCTGTGATCAAAGCTGAAGTTTCAGCATCATTACTCAGTCTTCAGTGTCACATGATCCTTCAGAAATCATTCTAATATGCTTATTTGCTGCTCAAGAAACATTTCTGGTTATTATTAATGTTGAAAACAGTTGTGCTGCCCAATATTTTTGTGGAAACAGTGATAAGTTTTTATTTTTCAGGAATCTTTGATGAATAGTTCAAAACAACATAATTTATTTGAATTAATTATTTCTTTGTAGTATTATAAATGTTTTACTGTCACTTTTGATCAATTTAATGCGTACTTGCTGAATAAAAATATTAAAAGGAAAAAAAAGCCTGGTCACAAACTTTTGAATGGTAGTGCATCACAATCCCACAAGCTTTCCCTGTTCGAAAACACTCGGTTATTTTAGGTTATATCAATGAAACAGTCTGTACTTCCTCTGAAATCAATCTGATGGATTTGGTAACATATTATCATTCCACAGAAACGCATACGGGTCGGTCAGTATGACATTGACTGCTGTTCTAACAACTGTCAGTTCAGTTCCTTAGACGTCACATGACCTCTAACTCAATGAGCTAGAAGTGTCAAGCAGAGACCACATAAACATCAAGATGGATTGAAATTGATGGGTCAAAGAATCAAAAGATATAACAGACAATAACAAATGCTTAAAAATAAAATAAACTTTCAATAAGGAACATTAAGAACATTATTATCGTACAAATGAATTTTGCTGTAGCAGATCCAACATATTGAAATATACACAATATATTGGCCAGTATATCATGTAGTGCATCTGTATAATTCACTCAAACACTGTTATATGTTTACACCCCTTCTCTAGAACAGGTAGTGTCTCTGGATGCTCAGAACATTGTGGCTGTGTCTTGTGGTGAATCTCATACTCTGGCTCTGAATGATAAAGGACAAGTGTTTGCGTGGGGTCTGGGATCAGAAGGGCAGCTCGGCCTTTCAAACATAGAAGATTGTATCCGTGTACCCAGGTAAAAAAAAAATAAAATCTGCACCATTTGACCCTGAGAGGTATTAAATAGTACAGTATTATTGTGATGGTTTTTATATATATACACACATATATACACATACATTTTTATTTTTTTAATATATTTCAAAATATACAAAAAATATAATTGCTAAAAGAAAAATTTATTTACATAAATGTATTTTCTGCCAATATGATTTTTGGACATTTTGTATGTATATAAAAATAGATTTTATATTATTTTATTTTTATATTATTTATATATTTGTTAAGCATTTTAAAATATATATATTTCAATTTAAGACAATACATTCACATTTGTCACATTTGAAGAGAAACTTTATTTGTTGTCTATAACACGTGAACATATAACACATTTGAATAAAAATCAGCAAGGAACATACTTTACAATGTTAAAAAAAAAACAATACTACAGTATATAAAAAAGTAACAATTAAATCATTATAAATCTAATCTAGTTGGCTATTCCATCTGCATTTGCATTTAGCCTAAATGTAGGCTACTGTAAGTTTGTAAATGTGTTTTCTTGCTCCTTAAATAAACATTTTGATATACAATTTCTGGTATATGAAGGTTGAAACTAAATATTTCAGGCCAAATTTTCTATTACAGGCTAATAAAAATGTGGATTGAATAGCCTACTTGACGTCAAAACTAGATTTATAACGATTTTATAGTGTTTAATTTTGTAATATACTTTAATATTGTTTATTTTTTTCCATTGAAAAGTATATTCTTTTTGGATTTTTATTTAAATGTGGTATGTTTACGTGTTATACGCAACAGCACTTCTTCAAATGTGACATGTGAATGTATTTTCTTGAATTAAAAATACATTTTTAAAAAATATATTCTGTCCTCCATATATCTGCATTTTTAAAATACCAAAAATTGCCAAAAAACATATTGGTTTACAATATATTTATCTAAATATATATTGTGAAGCATATTCTAGCAAATGTATTTTTGGACATTAGTTGTATATTTTACTGTCATGTCTTTCATTGAGCTTCACTGTTTACAGCATATATAAAAAAACTGCTGTATGGATCCGTACCAAAAGACGTGTAGACAATGTGACGATCACAGTCTGTTATCTACGTGCATGGCATAACTGCTGTGTTTCTGTTCTCTTATCTCAGAACTGTCAAGAGTTTGTCAGAGGTTCACATTACCCAGGTGGCCTGTGGATACTGGCATTCCCTTGCTTTAGCCAAAGGTATGATTCTTAAACGCTAAACATTTCTAAACCTGATTATTGTGCCCTCTTTACCCTAATTATGCAATATTATTCCAAAATTCTCGCTCAAGGAGGTCAGATATTCTCCTGGGGCCAAAATAAATATGGACAGCTGGGGCTTGGGAAGCAGGGAGCCGTCGTCTCCTCCCCACAAGTCATTCAGTCTTTGCATGGCGTCCCATTTGCACAGATATCTTCAGGGGGCGCTCACAGCTTCGGGCTCACGCTGTCTGGGGCTGTTTTTGGTTGGGGGCGAAACAAGTTCGGCCAGCTGGGCCTCAGCGACAATGATGGTAAAACAAACACCTTAGACATTGTGTTGAGTTTTCTCTGGTGTAATCATTTTTATGGTGGGATTCGTGGTGTTCCTCAGATCGCTATTTCCCTGCCTTGCTGAAGACTCTCAGGTCCCAACGGGTCGTTTACATAAGCTGTGGAGAGGACCACACAGCTGTATTAACGAAGGTATGTTTGCTTATTGTAAGGGCTTAATAAGCAACAGTGTAGTTTATTAGAACATGCTGTATATCCATTCCTCAGAAACGTATATGGCTCAGTCAGGTTTTGATGAAGTCAAGTCACATTTATTTCTATAGCACTTTCCAAAATACACATGTTTAAAATGTTTAAATCTCAATATCTTTATGCCTTATAGTCATAATTAGCAAATTAGAGTCAGACAATTTTAGTTTACAATAGTTTACATTTTGCTATGATACAAGCAGTTGAGATATGCTATATAGTACAGTGCGTGCATAATTATTATTCTATAAACTCCAGGTAGTTTGCAGCTTTGTAGTTTGGAGACTAATGGGTTCATGATGGTTTAATTCTTGGTTTAATGCCTAATTCTTCACCTTAATTCTCAAAGTCTTTTGCAGTTAATGGCTTTTCTTCTTAACCTGTTTTTTGTGATTAGCATTTCTTGTCCAAAGGTCATGCCTTAATTTTGCTAATTCTATAGTATTGAATCCTTTAATCCTATAAATGTGCATGCACTGGATATATCGTTTATGTGAGTGTAGTGTTTGCATGTGCATAAAGTTACACATGCTATATATCCTACGTTATGAAAAGAGCTGGGCAATAATATAGTTACATTTTGCAATTAAATAACTTGTTAAATTTGCAAAGAAAATATTGCTTTACGTGAGTATACTATATCTAATGTATGCAAAAATGTTAGGCGAACTTATATATTCAAATTTATGCAAAGAGCTGGACAATAATATAGTTACATTTTACAGTGAAAAGTTAAATAAAATATTGCTTTACGTGATTATACTGTTTCTATGTGAATAATGTTGGGCATACTTGTGTATATACTTTAAATAAAGAGCTTGGTGATAATATAGTTGCATTTTGTGACTAATTTTAGAAAATGGGGCAGTTGAGATTTGCTATATAATATGCACAGGTATAGCTCTACATGTTTAGTAATTAAGTCAAGTCACCTTTATTTTGTATAGCGCTTTATACAATACAGATTGTGTCAAAGCAGCTGTACAGTGTCAAAAAGAAAAATAGTTTGTCAAAAAAAATAAATATAATTTCTTTTCTTTTTTTTGTAGGAAGGAGGTGTGTTTACATTTGGAGCAGGTGGTTACGGTCAGCTGGGACACAACACCACAAATCATGAGGTGAACCCCAGGAAGGTGTTTGAACTCATGGGAAATGTGGTTGCACAGATAGCTTGTGGTAGGTAAGTATCAAAGCATCCATAATGATTGTTTCTTTTTTATGTCTGTCTTAGTTTTCTGTATGAAAGCTTGAGACTACTTCCAAGAGTCTTGTATTTCTAATTATGGAGAACATGAATTGCTTTCATTTTCACCTGCATGTAAGGCAGCACACTTTGGCGTTCATCCCTTCATCAGGAAAGATTGACTCGTTTGGTCTCGGCGGTAACGGACAGCTAGGAACCCGCTCCACCTGCAATAGGATAAGTCCCGCCCCTGTGAAGGGCTGCTGGCGAGCCCATACTGATCCTGTGCCTATGGAAGTAGGTGGGTTGACTTTGTCTACATGAAGTCCTTCAACAGAATTCATTTCTCTGACAGCTGTCCTTCTCCGTATTACTCAGATGCATGCATTGTATTGACTTTGATCATTATGCTGAAGGCTTTGCTCCATGCAAGTTATAGTTTGTGACTGTTAAAGACAGTAAATAAAATAAATGTTCTTCACAAATATAACTCTAGATCACACAGAGTTGAGCTGGACTTTAGTACTATACGTGAGCATTTTTGTTCACTTATCAGTGTCTCAGTGTGTATACTGTGAATCAATATACTGATTCATAGAGCTGATTGAGACTCGCCCCAGAAAAACCATGTTTCGATGTTTCAGATTTGAAGGGGTTGTCTATTTTAGAGGCGGAGCAGAGTTACTGTGTGAAGAGGATCTACGCTGGAGGAGACCAGAGCTTTGCTCACTACGCTTTACCTCAGGTATGAGGAGCAGAGGTCAAGGGTCAAACTAAAGGCTGCCAGAGGCATATATATATATATATAAATATATATATATATATATATATATATATATATATTAGTGCTGTCAAACGATTAATCGCGATTAATCGCATCCAAAATAAAAGTTTTTGTTTACATAATATATGTGTGTGTAGTGTATATTTATTATGTATATATATATATATATATATATATATATATATAAAAATACAAACATATGCATGTATATATTTAAGAAAAATATGTTGTTTATATATTATATTTATATATAATATAAAATATAAGAATATGAATATATAAATGTATAAACGTAAATATTTTCAAAATATATACTGTATGTGTGAGTATTTATATATACATAATAAATAAACACACTACACACACATATATTATGTAAACAAAAACTTTTATTTTGGATGCGATTAATCGCGATTAACCATTTGACAGCACTAATATATATACACATACATACATACATACATACATACATTTACATTTAGTCATTTAGCAGACGCTTTTATCCAAAGTGACTTGCAAATGAGAACAAGAGAAGCAATCAAAACCAACAAAAGAGTAACAACAATGCAAGCGCTATGACAAGTCTCCATTAGCCTAAAGCAGTATACGTAGCAAGGTTGTTTTTTTTTTGTTTGTTTGTTTTTTTTAAGAAAACAAGTAGACAGAACACAGAAAAAGAAGAAATCTAGAGGTTTTTTTTGTTTTGTTTTGGGTTTTTTTTTTTTCTTTTCTTTTAAGAAAACAAGTAGATAGAATATAGAAAAAGAAGAAATCTAGTGGGGTTTTTTTTTTTTTTTTTTTTTAAGAAACAAGTAGATAGAATAGGAAAAAAGAAAGCTAGTGTTAGTTTTTCAAGGAAAACAAGCAGTTAGAGAATAAATATGCAATTGATAGAGGGTCAAGTGTGTGTGGGTATTTTTAAATAAAAAGAAGACAGATAAAAAAATAATTAGAATAGAGAACGCTAGAGATAGAGGGTCAAATAAAGATGGAAGAGTATATATATATATATATATGAGTTATTATAATTGTAATGATTACATTTTTATTTTCACACAATGAGTAAAAAATGTTCAGACAAGGCTTGATCTATCATGTTTTGATTAGATGAAAAGTGCTTTAAATAAAGCGGTGTTATTGGTTAAAATTATTATACACAGGTGTTGTATTTATCTGGATGAAATTATAAGAATTATTTCCAGTCAGCTCATGTTTTACATGGTAACATAACAGGTCATCGTCCAAAACTGTGAAATGTATTTCAAAAATGTGCCGTATGTGTTAGTTTGTATAGTTCCCTTTGTAGCGATTAGCCGTTCGCTGATGTTCCTGTTTAAATGACTCAGCTGTATTGCTGTAGGACGACAGCCCTCCAGTTGATCGGAGGATAACCAGACCTGATGGACAGATATACACACTCAGCGATGACCTCATCCAAAAATGGCTCAATCACGGCCATGGGAGACTATCACCAGAAATAACCAAGTACTGCATTTTACATTTATTATTACATTAAAGCGTGTAGATGAAATTCAGTCTGACCTAATAAAGTGTAACCTGAATTCAAATCAAAGAACTTATAATGCAGTCCATCATACTAATGATGTGTGTTTGGTGTCTCTTATAGTGAGATTGATCTTGTGTTCTCTTCAGCGAGTTGTCTCAACGGGAGCTTTCTGTCTGGAAGGTAGCTAAGCCATTATGCGTTCATAAATATATACAATATATTGTTCTGTGTAAACCTTATAAATAGCTGATGATCGTTTCTCTAATAAGAGTGTTTTGTTTTGCAGTAATCCAGATCACTACAGCACTAACAGTAAGTGCTCGGGTGTGGACATTAACACGGCCCGCCTGCTCTACCACAGACTCATCCAGCCCGATTATCCACAAATCTCACAAATTGTGAGTCACTTGTTTTTTATATTTCCAGTATGAATAAAATCAAGTGTCATTCAGAAGACGTACGTTAAATGAATAGTCAAGAATAAAAAGTTTCATTCTTCCTGAAAAAGGCTGTCCAAGATTTTGATGAGTTTGTTTCTTCATCAGATTTGGAGAAATGTAGCATTCCATCACTTGCTCACCAATGGATCCTCCGCAGTGAATGTGTGCCGTCAGAATGAGAGTCCAAACAGCTGATAAAAACATCACAATAATCCACACCACTCCAGTCCATCAGTTAACATCTTGTGAAGACAAAAGCTGCGCATTTGTAAGAAACAAATCTATCATTAAGGCTTTTTTCAACTTTAAACCATTGCTTCTGGCCAAAATATTAGTACATAATCCATAATAACGCTTCCTCCAGTGAAAAAGTCCATTTCCTGTTGTCCTCTCACATCAAAATCCACCCACATATTTGTTTAATTATCTAGATTTTGGCTTCTAAACGGTGCTTGATCTGTGCAGATTTCTGTCCTGATTCAGACCAGATCACTTTTTCACTGGAGGAAGCGTTATTATGGATTATGGACTATGGATTATGTATTTTAGCCGAAAGCAGCAGTTTGAAGTTAAAAATGTCTTAATAATCGATTTGTTTCTTACAAACATGCAGCTTTTGGCTTCTCAAGGCATTAATTGATGGACTGGAGAGGTGTGGATTACTTGTGGATTATTGTGATGTTTTTTTATCAGCTGTTTGGACTCTTATTCTGACGGCACCCATTCACTGCTGAGGATGCATTGATGAGCAAGTGATGCAATGCTACATTTCTCCAAATCTGTTCCCATAAAGAAACAAACTCATCTATCTCTTGGATGGACTGAGGGTGTGACAATATTCAGCAAACTTTCATCTTTGGGTGTACTATTCCTTTAAGTGCCCATCATCATTCCTGTTGTAACCAATGCATGGTTAATCCTAATACAGGTAGCTGCTAGTTTGGAGAAGAATCTCATCCCCAGATTGAGCAGTTCTCCTCCAGACATTGAGGCTCTGAGACTGTACCTCACACTGCCCGAGTGTCCACTCCTCAGCAACCCCAACAACTACACCACCCTCACTCTTCCCTTCGCCAAGGCCGTCGTAAGCCTGAAGGACACTCCCATCAAAGTGCTCAGTATGTCCCGTATTCTATGAGAGTACTTCTGTTTGTTGGGCTTCATCACGGCTTTTGTACAACACTGAACAAAATTTCGGTTAGCCAAAATCAGCACTTGACAAATATTCATGTATCAACAACAAATATATTTTTGCTGCTCAATTTATATACAAATAACAGGAAGATAAACACTTATTACCCCCCCCCCCCAAAAAAAACAACAACAACAGCTTGGTATTTGATATTTCACCAAACCTGTTCTGTATCTTGCGTTGGCTGTGTACAGAAAGGCTGTATATAAGATAAAGCATTTTTAGACTGTCCTTTATTTATGAAACCGGAAATCTACTTCATAGACTTCTTTAAAAGACTTCTTCTCTTGCCTAGGAAAATTTCCAGACTATTTGGACCTTTACATTCTAGGCTGGGTTTGTTTTTTGAAGTGTAAAAACAAACACGTTTGCAACTGCATATATGTACACAATGGCCACAGTTTCCATATGCGTAGTGCACTGTTAGTGTACAATAGGCAATGGTCAGCTTCTGCATATTGGTAGGTATTTCTGAGGTATTTCATTTTTCATAACTACACTTCAAAAAAAATGAATGCTTAAGAATAATTTCTTATCTAAGGGACAGTTTCTATAACTATCATCAACTTCATTGAGTTTGTTGGTGTCACAATTTCATGCCAATTAAGCTCGTTTCTCAAATAAAGGGCGTTTCAAATAATGCGTGCATGTAAAACCACCTAGCAACAACCCACAACACCTTAGCCTTTGCAATGCACCTAGAACACTCTAGCAACTGCATAGCACCACCGCAGCATCCACATAGCAAACGTTAGACTTCAAGCTTTTACAGCTGCTTCAAACTTTCTGTGGCCTGCACATTTCACATGTATGGTTTTTTGCTGACATTTTGAATCAACCATTGTTATTGTTTGTGTTTTTTTTAAGGAAACTGGTGGTCAAAGTTTGAGTCAGCGGTCTTCCAGAGGCTGGTGGAGCTGTACAAGGAGGTGGTGGTGTATCTACTGCGGATGCAGAAACTGGGAATTCCTCTTTCTGAACAGAGGATCTTCACATGCTTCCTGCACACCTCACTCAAATTTCTGGAGATCCTCCACTCGGTGAGCACCACAGTTAGTACACATAGACATTGGCTGTGCCCCAATTCGCATAACATCTGTCCTAAATACTAAAATTAGAATTAGTGTGTCCCAAGTCATAGAACATTTAAAAGAGTACGCCATCATTTATACTATATACTTTACATTCTCCAGAAACGTGAATAATTTTAATATGTGTCGTATAAATTTATGAATTGGGACACATCTTGTCTTTTGAAATGAGAAATTCTGTAATATTGCTTTACATTTGTGACCCTGGACCACAAAACCAGTCATAAGTGTCAATTTTTCAAAATTGAGATTTATACATCATCTGAAAGCTGAATATAAATAATCTTTCCATTGATGTATGGTTTGTTAGGATCGGACAATATTTGGACGAGATACAACTATTTGAAAATCTGGAATCTGAGGGTGCAAAAAAACTCAAAATATTGAGAAAATCGCCTTTAAAGTTGTCCAAATGAGGTTCTTAGCAATGCATATTACTAATCAAAAATGAAGTTTTGATGTATTTACAGTAGGAAATGTACAAAATATCTTCATGGAACATGATCTTTACTTAATGTCCTAATGATTTTTGGCATAAAAGAAAAATGGATAATTTTGACCCATACAATGTATTTTTGGCTATTGCTACAAATATACCCCAGCGACTTTAGACTGCTTTTGTGCTCCAGGGTCACATTTATGCATTTAGCAGATGCTTTTATCTAAAGATATTTGTTAAAGAGCCAACGAAAGTCATAATGCACAATTGCAGCTTTATTATGCAACTAGATTAGGAAGCAGGCTAGAGAAGAGGTGAAATGCAGAATAAAAAGTTATCTTTATTTTTATTTTTTCTAATATCATGTTGCAGGTTAATGAGCGTGCTGGTCAGATCATCCAGTATGACAAGTTTTATATTCATGAGCTGGATGAGCTCATTGACATCAGGAATGATTATGTCACCTGGTTTCAGCAGCAGATGTTCTCTGTGGTGAGTTTTCTGCATTGTTCAAAGGTAATCATTATACACTTATAAATGTTATGATCATTTACACTAACTACAATGTGAAGTGTGTAATTCCTTTGCTACTAACGGCACCAAACTGAATTGGGTCGTGTTTGAAACTTGCTATTATTTTAGTTGATCTGTTTGGTGCCACTAGTGGTTTAAAAATGACACTTTTCTGCATTCTTAAATCTGTCACACCTGAACACATGTTTTGTATTGTTGCATTGTTAAGAGAAAAAACACAGATAAGTCACATCTGTCACATTTTATTATTACATTCAGTAATAATATGAATAACTAGAACATTTGCAAACACTATCAACGTGTATTTTACTTCCCCTCACTCTACAATAAATCCTTTAAATTTAACTGTATTCAGAAAAAAACAAGAATGAAAAATTTAAGTATAAAATATAAAGATAAATTTTAGTGGTATTAATTATAAACAACATGTATTGTAAACTACAAGCCAAAGCAAATAAACTTTGGCTCGCTTGTCTCTATGATTCAGCACAAATTCAAATGTTTCCATGTTCACAATGTAATATTTGGTTGCTAAACTATTGTTTATTATGTTAACGAGGCTTTGTACTTCAATATGTTTGCTTCTTTTTAGTTATCTGCATTTTGGTTAGATGATGAATCTGTGCATTTTTGTGTGCTTGACATTAATTGCATTATATTAGTTGCAGCACGTTTCAGATGATAAAAAATGCCACTTAAATTCCAGTAAATGCAGTAGTCATCATGCTGCATACAATCACATCCTCACGTTCTCCTCTGTCTCTCGTTGTCTGTTTTGTACAGGTCATGGACTCTCAGGTGACCATGTGCAAATACCCATTTGTTTTTGACGCTCAGGCAAAGACAGCGCTGCTTCAGACTGATGCCGTGATCCAGATGCAGGTGAGAGTGATCTGCCTCATCTGATGATTTGACATCATGTTTTACCTCAGTGAGCTCACGGTGCTGTTTGTGATCAGATGGCAGTGGATCAGGCTCAGAGACAGAACTTACACTCTCTGTTCCTGTCCGGTGGAGGAGTGGAGTCTGTAAACCCCTGCCTCATCCTCATCGTACGCCGAGAAAATGTGGTTGGAGACTCCATGGAGGTGCTGAGGAAGTCCAAAAACGTTGATTACAAGAAGCCACTTAAGGTAAACGAGTTAGTCTCAATCTGTGCCTCCTAAGTGCTGCTTCTGCAGTTTTTAATCATATTATTCTGCAGGTGATCTTTGTCGGAGAGGAGGCCGTGGACGCTGGCGGTGTGAGAAAAGAGTTCTTCCTGCTCATCATGAAAGAACTCTTGGACCCTAAATACGGGATGTTCAGATACTACGAGGAGTCTAGACTCATATGGTTCGCTCACAAGGTACGGTAAAAAAAAGCACAAATGCCCACACACAATCTCCTTCAAGAAAAAAATTCTAACGTTTTTTAGGGACTTATGAAATCCATTTATTTTTTTACTAAATTTTCTTTTTTTTCTGTTTAAATTTTTCTGGATTCCTTTTTTTCTGTTTTAATTTTTTTCATGTCAATGATTAAATTAAATGTTAGTTATCAAAAAACAGAGTATGGCCAATTAATTGAAATCATGAAACTTACACAATTTAACAACAATTTATTGGAAGTTTAAAAAAACAAATGACATTTTTAGGGCCCTATGAAATACTTAGGGGTTTTTTTGTTGTGGGGTTTGTTTGTTTTTCAGAATTTTTACCAAATTCTGTGTTTTTTGTTTTAATTTTTCTTAATTCCATTTTAATGGTTAAATTAGATTTTAATAATCAAAAAAACATGTCTGACCATTTGAATTCATAAAAACAATTGAATTGAATTGAATTGAATTTTTAATTTTTACAATAATGAAAAATCAGAAATTCTGTGTTGTGTATTTTAATTATTCTGGTAGTCAAATGAAGCCATAAAACATTAAGAATTGAATTAATATTTTAATCGAATGGCAACTGAACAAACCCTGTCATTTTTTTGGCAAACAAAATGTATATTGAATTGAATCGAAAAACAAGTTGCTCAAAAAAACGATAATGTTATAACAAACATATACTATATATATATATATATATATGTGTGTGTATGTATATGTGTATATATATATATATGTGTGTGTGTGTGTGTATATATATATATATATATGTATGTGTATGTATATGTGTGTATATATATATATATATATATATATATATATATATATATATATATATATATATATATATGTCAAAGACGAAAAAGGGTTTAAGCATAAAAACAATAAGTGTAATACTGGATTAATTTTTGTTGTTTTTCCCCAAAGTTGTTTTTTTAAGTTTTCTGTTTAATTCAATTACAATTTTGTTTTTGTTTTTCTGAGCACAAAATAAATATCATACATTTTTCCCTGATTTACAGAAGACTAAAATGTCATTCAGTGTAACAGTCTTGTCAGGCATATTTACAACAAAAATCAATTTATGACATAAAAGACATAAAAAGACATAAAAGACTAATTACTTTCACCCCAGATACTAATTAGTTGTAATTTTACATTTTTAAAATTTGCCACTATCCTAGGTTTTGCCTATTTGTCAGTAAGAATTTTTTACTCAATTAAAACACAATAAAATTTAATATGCTCCCTTATTCTTTTATATATTTTAATATGTACAAGTCAAAATAAGCATGTTATTTGAATTTTTTTTTTACATAAATATTGTGTTACACTGAATGACAATGGAACATTATTTCAAACAAATTTTGACATTTTATTCTCCAAAAACATATTTAAAACCTTAAAAGTAGACACTTACATTTAATGTGCTTTCTATGGACATAAAATCATTTTTGTAAATTACTTTTGATGCGGACATCTTTACGTCTTTGACCCATACATATATATATATATATATATATATATATATATATATATACCTCACTCATAAGGTGTATCAGATATGCTACTGATGATGTTACTGTAGTGTAAGATGAGGAACTGTCAATCTCACACGTGTCAGATATGCTTTACTGCAGACATTTGAAGACATTGACTTGTTCCATCTGATCGGTGTGGTTTGTGGATTGGCCATCTATAACCTCACTATAGTGGAGTTGAACTTCCCGTTAGCATTGTACAAGAAACTCCTGAAGAAAACTCCCACTCTAGAGGACCTAAAGGAACTCATGCCTGACGTAGGAAGGTGGGTTTGTTTCAGTTGATTGATGAGACTTTGATTTTGTGCTTGTGTTTCATATTTCCAGAGCTTAAAGAGATTAATATTATCTAGAACCAAATATGCCTTGACTGTTTGAGATGTTTGATGTACTATGAAAGTACACTGTGACATAAAACTTTCCATAAACTTCTGATGTCAGACAGATGAATGCTTTGGACATACGCATAATCCTACTGTGTTGTGTTCATGTACAGCCTGACATATGAAATGCAGAAAAATGGAATAGTTTATTGAAACTTTAGACAAAATGTAGCATGTTTTTTGTCGAGTATCATGTGATACATTAGGCTTTTATGGCTCATATAGTATGATATTGTGAGAATATGGAGGAAAAACGGCTCAATTTTATTCATAGAACCAAACTGAGCAAAATTATGCAGTTTGATGCAGATGGTGATATTAACATGGACAAAAAGTAAAAAAAAAATGAAATTCTGACGCTTGTAATGTAAAACAACGAGATCTTTGCAACAGTATAGCAGATACTTACATAAAATGATCTTAATATCAGTTGTCACTCTCTGTCTCCAATATAATGTCTTATTAAGATGATATTTAAATGCTTAGTTTATGATCAAAACATAATGCAATGCAATACAATGATGACTGAGAGATGAACAAATAAACATTCCTCAAAAGCCTGATGATCATATTTGATAGTCACATCAGAAGGCATGTGTGCAAAATACTTTTCTGCAAAGTTTTGATCATGTTAATCATTTAGAGGCCTTGCGTGAATGTGCATATCAAATAAGATACAGTAGGCTTTAAAGGGTTAAGAAATCAGCTTGTGTGATACAACCTGTTTTAGGAAAAGAGTGATGTTTTTAGATTAGATGTGACCCTCATCTATGGTTTTCTCTGTCTGCGGATCTTCAGGAGTCTTCAGCAGTTGCTGGATTATACAGAGGATGATTTGGAAGAAACTTTCTGCCTAAATTTCACAGTAAGAGCAAGTTACTTGTACATAATAACCATCTGATTCATTAAAAAAAATACATGCATATACAGTTTTATTTTATGATGACAGGTCACAGAGGAAATTTTCGGCACCACGGAGGTATTGGAGCTGGTTCCCAACGGGACGGACATCAGCGTCAACAAGTCCAACAGGTATTATATGCACCATAAGATAATAATACATTCACTCAACACGACTGTTGTTTGATACTGATTTAAGTTCACATACTTGTGATTTGGTTCATATTTTTGCCTAACTAAATGGTTTAACCTATTCAACCTATCCAGGCTGGAGTTTGTCAACGCCTACGTCGATTATATATTCAACACCTCCGTGGCTCCTCAGTTCAGCGCTTTCTATGCGGGATTTCACAAAGTGTGTGGAGGGAAAGTTCTAGAGCTTTTCCAGCCCAGTGAACTGCAGGCCATGGTCATAGGAAACACCAGTTATGACTGGAAGGAGTTAGAGAAGGTAAAAATGAACTTTGGATGAACTGTACTAGCTGATAGTGTCATTTGCTCAGACTGTAGCTGGTTTTGTGCTGTAAACTGACAGTGTGTGTTTGGAAATGTTTTGCTTCTGTAGTTTGTTGATGTTGTAAATGTTCTGCGTGACTGTATTGATTCTCAGAGCACAGAGTATAAGGGCGAGTACTGGGCGGATCACCCCACCATCAAGATATTCTGGGAAGTGTTTCACGAGCTGCCTTTGGAGAAGAAGAAACAGTTCCTGTGTAAGTAGACTTACACAATGACCCATACACATCATTCATCTGCTCTGAACAGGACCTCAGATTTGTATGTTTGTCCCTCTTCTCAGTGTTCTTGCACTACGGGCAAACTCATTGTATTTTCCTGCACTGGTTTTGTAACCTATCTTCTTTCAGACTAGTGGAGAGAAAACTTTTATTATTTTATTACACTTTATATATTTGCAATACATACTGAATGTTTAAAGGCCGAGAGTTTGGTGCACTTCAGCAGCTCTTACATGTCTTACATAGGTTTTTACAGAACGGTTTGTTCATATATCATATATCACCTGGTTTTATTATTTCACTTTATCTGTGTGCATCTTTAGATTTTGATTACAATACATATGTTTATTGGCCATTTTCTCAAAATAAGTTGTTGTTTTTTTCTCCTCCACTTCAGTAACACATACATCGATCTTTACAGTTTTATTCATATCTATATTCTGATATGTTTACAGAGAGGTTGGTTCATATTTATTCACCTGATTTTATCATTGCACTTTATCTATTTATGTCTGTAGATTTTGATTACAGTACATATCTTTAAAGGTTTTTTTTTAACAAGTTTTCTCAAAATGATTTTTTTCCTCCACTTCAGTAACATTTACATACACTAAACACAATAGATTTACTCCTATCTATATTCTGAAGGTTTTTATAGAGGGGTTTGTTCATATATCATTCACATGATTTATATAACATTTTATTCCTGAATAGTGAAACATGTAGTACAAAAAAAAGTTTTTTTTTTTTTTTTATATCTGTTGACAGTATTTTCTGATTTATGGAGTGATAAAAAGAGAAACCCAAAGACAATCCATAAAAACCATTAATTCTAATATGTCAACAAAATCAATCAAGAACAATTTTGAATGTGGCTTTTCTCAAAATGTATGCAAATTAGTGAATATTCAATGAGATACTCATATGCATAACATTTGACAGGAAACATAACATTTGCAGAAAACTTTTGTCTTAATCACCTGGGCAAAGTATGGTGTTTATGTATCGTTATCTCACTGGTTCTGAAAGGTTACGCTCAGAATTTTAATGTATTTTAATGTCATCTTCCTGTAATTTTCACTAGTGTTCCTCACGGGCAGTGACCGAATCCCTATCCTGGGCATGAAGAGCCTGGCGTTAGTGATCCAGCCCACCGGTGGCGGAGAGCAGTATTTCCCCGTAGCGCACACATGCTTCAACCTGCTGGATCTGCCCAAGTACACTAATAAGGAGACACTCAAAGAGAAACTGCTGCACGCCATCGAACACAACCAGGGCTTCAACCTCGTCTGACGTCAGTGAGGGCAAAACAAGCAATCCGTGTACAGTCCATATGTGACACACAGGTACCACACGCTTCAGCCTGCAGAAACGTTTGCGTAATTCATTGTGTGACTGCTGCCTTTGAGTTGTTTTCGAAATTAGAATAGAAATGTTTGATTTATTATGCATCTGAATAATCATCAGTTACAATTGGAATAAAGACACTTTATGTCTGCAAATACAGTGTCCCAGTGGGACTGAAATGTGTAAACAGTGTTTATATATCAGAATTTTGTTACTTACTCAAAGTTTGGGTGATATTTGTGTGAGCATTAAAAGGTTTCTCCTTTTTTTCTCGTTCTTTCTTTTTTTCTTTTTTTGGAGTGGGAGGGGGAAATAGTTCACTCAAAAATGTACTGTAAATTTGATGAAAATGTGCTCACTCTCAGGACATGCAAGATGTGGATGAGTTTGTTTCTTCATCAGATTTGGAGAAATGTGTCTCAGCAATGGATGCTCTGCAGTGAATGGGTGCCGTCAGAATGAGAGTCCAAACAGCTGATAAAAACATCACAATAATCCACACCACTCCAGTCCATCAGTTAACATCTGGAGAAGCAAAAAGCTGTTTGTAAGAAACAAATCCATCATTAAGACATTTTTAACTAGTCCATAATTCATAATAATGCTTCCTCCAGTGAAAATGTCCATCTCCTGTTGTCTCTCACATCAAAATCCAGCCACATATTTGTTTAGAGCTGTTTTGGATTGAAAACGGTGCTTGATCTGTGCAGATTTCTCTCCTGATTCAGACCAGACCACTTTTTCACTCGAGGAAGCATTATTATAGATAATTGACTTCAGTTATTTTAGTTAAAAACATCTTGATGGATTTGTTTCAGCTTTTGTCTTCTCAAGATGTTAACTGATGGACTGGAGTGGTGTGGATTATTGTGATGTTTTTATCAGCTGTTTGTACTCTCATTCTGACGGCACCCATTCACTGCAGAGCATCCACTGCTGAGACACATTTCTCCAAACCTGATGAAGAAACAAACTCATCCTAATCTTGGATGTCCTAAAGGTGAGTGCATTTCTGGGTGAACTACTCCTTTAAATCTGCAACACACTACAGTAAGGTTCTATACATTAACATAAGTGTCATAAACTAAACATAAACAACTATATTTTACAGAATCTATTAATTTATAAATTCACTATAGTTAACACAAATTAATAAATGTTAATTTATAAATACACTGTTGTTCATTATTCATTCAAAATGCATTAACTACTGTTAATGTATATTATATTATGATTACTGTTGAAATGTATATATAAAAATTACGCTGAGATTATTAAATGCAATTGTTTATTGTTAATGATAGTATTAACTAATGTTAGCATATACAATCTTATTTTGGTGTTAACAGTAACCCTTTGTTAGCATTACAAAAGCTTTGTTTTGTTTTTATTTACATAGAATATGATGTTATTCTAGAAACTAACGCCTCATGGATGCAACTAAGATGTTGGATTTGCTGAATGTTGTGTGACTTTTTTGAAAACATTTTGGCACCTTGTTCAGATTCACTTTAGGATGTACTGGATGAATATTGATGCAGAATAATTTTGTTCTGCACATAATTTTGTTGAAATGAAGTGGTGTGTGTCCTTGCAGGATCTTAGACCACTTTTGTGTCATGTGCCTTAACTGAAAACACACATATAGATTGTTTTGGGCTTTTTTGGGGTTTCACTTTTTTCAAAGTTTGAGTAAGTATCAAAATCTGATAACAGCAGATCCATGAACGTGTCTGATAAAAACTGTGTCCGTTGCTGTTATAATGTTCATATACTGGAGCGGCAATGCAAAGTCTTACGGGTGTTAAGAAGTTTGCATGACTACAGAATCAAATAAAATGCCACTGTTAACATTCTGAGTAATAATTTCTGACCAATAGAAATAATAAGTGGGTTTGATAATTCGAGTTCAAGTTAAACTCATCAGTCTTAATCCGCTCATCACACACGTGTCAATACTGTGTGAGCTTCTAGTTGCTGTGCCATTGTGTGAGTGTTGATTGAAGCAATGAAACAAATGCTGACATTTTTCCTGTGTTTGTAAATTGTAAATAAACACAATTGTTTCTAATGTAATGTCATGATTTTTTTTTTCAGTGTGTTTTAGTTGTGGATTGTATGAAAGTTTGTTTCTACCATGAATAGAGATAAACTTGAAATTTTGACAAAAAAAATTGAGATATAAACTCGCAATTCTCAGGGAAAGAAATGAATTAATAAACTGGCAATTCTGGGAAAAGAAAGTCCACAGTGTGAGATATAAATTGCTATATATATATATATATATATAGCAATTTATATCTCATATATATATAACTTTATATATATATATATATATATATATATATATATATACATACACACACAGGTGCATCTCATGAAAAAGTTCATTTTTTTTCTTGTAACATTTCAAAAAGTGAAACGTTCATATATTCTAGATTCATTACATGTAAAGTAAAATATTTCAAAAGTTTTTGTTTGTTTTAATTTTGATGATTAGAGCTTACAGCTCATGAAAGTCAAAAATCCAGTATCGCAAAATATTAGAATATTTCCTAAGATCAATCAAAAAAAGAATTCGCAAAACAGAAAAGTTCAAGTTCTTTAAAGTATGTTCATTTCTGCACTCAATACTTGCTCAGGGCTCCTTCAGCACAAACTCCAGCATCAGTGAGGTGTGGCATGGAAGCGATCAGCCTGTGGCTCTGCTGAGGCACTATTGAGCTTCAGCTCGTCTGGATTGTTAGATCCATTGTTTCTCATCTTTCTCTTGAAAATATCCCATAGATTCCATATGGGCTTCAGGTCAGGCATGTTGGCTGGCCAATCAAGCACAGTAATATCATGGTCAGCAAACCACTTGGAAGTGTGTTTGGCACTATGTGCAGGTGCTAAAGTCCTGCTGGAAAAGGAAATCAGCATCTCCATAAAGATTGTCAGCAGATGGAAGCATAAAGTGCTCCAAAATCACCTGGTAGACGGCTGCATTGACTTTGGACTTGATAAAACACAATGGACCAACACCAGCAGACGTCACGGCACCCCAAATCATCTCTGACTTCAGAAACTTCACACTGGACTTCAAGCAGCTTGGATTCTGTGCCTCTCCAGACTCCAGACCTTGATTTCCAAATGAAATGCAAAATTTACTTTTATCTGAAAAGAGGACTTTGGACCACTGAGCAACAGTCCAGTTATTTTTCTCCACAGCCCAGGTAAGATGCTTCTGACATTGTTTCTGGTTCAGAAGTGGCTTGGTAGCCCTTTTCCTGAAGACGTCTGAGCGTGGTGACTCTTGATGCACTGACTCCAGCTTCAGTCCACTCCTTGTGAAGCTCTCACAAGTGTTTGAATCAGCTTTGCTTGACAGTATTCTCAAGCTTGCGGTCATCCCTGTTGCTTGTGCACATTTTCCTACCCAAATTCTTCCTTCCAGTCAACTTTGCATTTAATATGCTTTGATACAGCACTCTGTAAACAGCCACACCTTTCAGTAATGACCTTCTGTGACTTACCCTCTTTGTGGAGGGGGTCAATGTTCGTCTTCTGGATCATTGCCAAGTCAGCAGTCTTCTCCATTATTGTGGTTTCAAAGAACAAGAGATACCCAGAGTTTATATTGTAAGGATAGTCATTTAATGAAACTCAAATGTAAATATTCTAATATTTTGAGATACTAGATTTTTGACTTTCATGAGCTGTAAGCTCTAA